>JANHGL010021934.1:71266-105199 GCA_024611195.1 Ceyx melanurus | reverse complement strand
GGGGTGTGGGCGCATGGGAGGGGGGCGGTCTGGGGGGGCTGGGGGGAGCGGGGGGGTGGGGGGCGGGGGTGAGGAGGTTGTAGTAGTAGTAGTAGTAGTAGTAGTAGTGGTGGTGGTGGTGGGGCTGGCCTTGGGAGGTCAAGGGCAGGAGGCGTTGGGGGAGTGGGAGCTGGTCTGGGGGAAGGGCGCAAGAGTTGTCGCGGGGGAGCCTAGCCTTGGTTTTGTGTGAAAAGCCTTGAAGGAGATCAGGATGGGGGGATCCTGGTCTGGGGTGGAAGTGTTATGAGGGAGTGGGGTGCTGGTGTGAGGTGAGGGGGAAGGTTGTGAAGGGTATCTGAGGAAGGAACAAGAAATATAAAAGCTGGGGGGAGTCTGGCCTGTGGTGGCAGGTATGTTGGTGGAGGAAGGGTAGAAGAGATGTCAAGGAGCAGCCTGACCCTAGGATGACAGGGCAAAAGGTCAGAATGGATGTTCTGGGGGGAGTCTGATGAGGAAGAGGAGAAAGATAGTGGTGAGGGCAATTTAGTTTGAGGACAAGAAGACATAAGCGTTTTACTGAGGGGAGCCTGATGCTTGATGGGGGAGAGACAGGAGAGGAGGGAGTGTGCTGAATCTGGGCTTACGAGAGGAGAAGAATTGTGTTGGGGTTGATGCAGATTGGTGACATGACATGCTGTGAGACAGGTGAACCTGATGGGGTGGGAGAGCATGGGCACAGCCTGAACATAGAATTTCCATCAATTTCCAGTACCTATGAGACCTGAATCAGAAGACATAATATTTGCCTGGGAGGCTAGCCTTGTATCTTTGGCAGTAGCAAGACTGCATATATATTACTGTTGGTGACACCTTGGTAATCAGTGCTGTAGGATCAAGGAGGTTCCATTGTGTAAGGAAGCAAGCCTTAAAAAAATCTGTTAAGGCTAAATGAGTCTTTAAGTATACAGAGAGGTACTCTATAGGTGAGGTGTCTTAGTTTGAGCAAGTAGTTAAAGTTGGTTATATCACTGTGGCAGCTGGCTTACTTCCAGCAATTTAGGGTGTAGGTAGAGGAGTTGGGATCTGTTTGCATTTGTGTAAACATATCCTGAAAGCTGATCTAAGCTGGAATTCCTGCAGGTGAACTCTTCTGTGCCCACCTCTGTGTTTCTTCTGTAGTGGTGCTTGGAGGATTGTGTCACTATGCAGCTGTCCCCAAGCTAAGTCTTCAAGAAAGAAAAACAAGTCACTGAGTCTGTACTTTAAACTCTGTACTAATGCTGGTACAACAGTATAATTTCAGCTGTGTAATAAAGAGAGGGGAAGGAGTGAGACTACAACAGTCCTGATATAATTTGTTTAAGCTCTCATTGAAGCGCTTCTTGAGCAAAAATTGTGATGACATTTAATTGCATGATAAAAAAAAATAATAGCTGGTAATAGTGTGGACCTAAGGAGTTGTCATGTCTGCCAATGAACATTCTTACCCTGAAATGACACAAACACAACTGGCTGCTGTTTATGTGAGCATACAGTGGAGGCTCATCAGAAAACTAATACAGAGAAGAACATTCTTTCTTTTCCTGCCTCCCTTCCCTGGTATTTTTTTCTTTGTTTCTGTTTTTGGATTCAGTTTGCTGTGTGGGAGCATGAATACTTATACCAGCAGAGAACGGTCCTGGAATGGGTGATGATAGGTGCAGTGGTGATGTGTTGGGTCTGGCTAAAGATAAAGAAGCTTAAACAGCTCTGTAATTAAATCAGAATTCTCTAGCAGCCAGTTGTGGTAAAGAGATTCCTGCTCACAGCTATGTTATGGTTCACTCAGTTTTGCAGTCAGGGGTTAGGAGAAAAGCTATCCTTTTTATTTATTTTTTTTTTGAGAAGAAAAGCAACCACCCAAATCTAAAAGGTTTTCCTGCTCTGTTTTATGTTGTGGCCCCATCCCATAAAGAGTTACATCTTGTGACAGATCCGAGGTGGGGTGGGGTGGTGGGGCTGACCTCAGGAGGTCAAGGGCAGGAGGAGTATGGGGGAGGCAGGACCTGGTCTGGGGGGAAGGTCACAAGAGTTGTTGGGGGAAGCCAGCCATGGCACTCAACCAGTGTCATGCTGCACGGTAAAACATCTGCATCAGTTTTTACACTGCCTTCTTGACAGCTTTTAATTTTCTTGGGGTTTTGTTGACAGTGTTCAATTTATCAGAGTAATCTAGAGCTGAGCTGCTCTAACATCTTGCTGTTACCTAAAGAGGGAGGAAGCACTTTGCCTGCCTTTGCTCCCAGACACGTAACAGTTCTCCTTTCTTTGTGTGGTCTGGGACCTTATCTCTTCTTGAGTAGACTCAATTCATTCACTAACCCAGGAGAGGTTACTACCCTGCTTTTATCTGGGATAATTTTCAGCTGCATTAATGAATTGAACTGATTTATTAAGCAGGAGTTGACAAGCAGCAGAGCCAGGGGTGAGGTAAAGAGTGAAAGGGTAGAGTTGCAGAGCAGGAAGCAGAATCCTTGAACATTAAGTATCTTGTCAGGGAAAGAACAGTCCTGATTGCAGTTATCACTAATGCCATTCTTTGCTGTGCTTGAAAACCTTGTATTTGTAAGTGAAGTATCACTGTTGGACAGTACAAGTGTTCAGTCCTTTTCTGTATTCTGAGATTCATGTAAGGGGATGAACTTATTTTATCTGTTCAGAGTGTTTCTTGTACTGCTTACAGACCTTTGTATTACCCAGCAACAAAAAAATGCATTTAATTTTTCTATGTCAAGCCTGTAAAATAGCTTCTGCTTGTTTGTTCCACCTGTTGCTACAAGCTAGTAACTCAGGAAAGTATATGAAAGAGTTTATTAAAGCTTGTGTGGAAATGAATGAGTGAATAGATGAGAATGAATTGGTAGAGGAGTTCTAGGAGAGAACGTGCTTAGGGGCAGTTACAGTTGAGAGTCCCAACTCACAACCTCTATGCTCTACATCTCTTAAATGTTTTGCTTCATTTCATTGAATGGGAGACTGATGAAGCCAAATTAAGTTGTGCTAACATTTGATGAGTAAAATATTGGTTTTCAGTAAGTGGCTGTAAAGACTACTTTGCTTCTATGTAGTATTGTACTGGTGTTTGTTTCTTTTTTTTAATAAATGTGAGTATTCTTTTTTTAGTTGTAAATAGTATCATCTTCAGATATCATACTTTCACTGCCTTATTTTTGCTCCAGTACCATTTGGTTGCTTTAACAAAATTACATTCTATATCTAAATTGAATTGGCCCTCCCCATATGAAGTTGCTGACAGGAATGCTTATTTCTTGATTAATACTGATTTTATTTCACAAATGGAGTATCTTGATGCATAAGTCTTCTTAGACTCACTTAAAAAAAAAAAGTTAAAAATAGCTTTGCACCTACATACCCCCAAAGAAACCTCAAGTCATCTCCCATAAACCTTATAGTTACTATTTTTAAAGCCTACCTGTTTTGATATCTTAAAACTTAATTGAAAAAGTCCTTCATCAGAATTTACTTTGTTGCGTCTATACTTCTTTTTTAGAATAGTCAAGGCTAAAGAAAATGTGAAGGTGTGATCTGGTATTTTTCAAAGCTGAAGAATTCAGACTTCTCAAAATTCACAGAGGTGGGAATTAGATTTCACAGGGAAATTTAATAAAGCTGCAGAAACAGAAAGGAGAGGCTGGAATATTGGATTTTAATTGTATCAGCTTCTGTTTTCCCCAGGATTTCTGTTGATTTCACATAGGAAGTCTGCCTTCATCACATATGTTAGAGAAGGGTCCTCAGTTTCCTGAGGATTCATAGGTTTTAGGCACTTGTTTGATGATGGTGCAAATTCTGCAGCAGTTGAATATGCTTAGTTATTGGTATGAAGCCTTTATAGTATATTGAGGTCACTGGATCTGGTGTTAACATTTCTAAATAAGGAAAAAAGCATCTGTTTGCTACTTTACAGTTAAGCTAATTCTTTTTTGCTTGTATGTGACAAGAGTAGTTTGTGTCTTCTACCTTTTCTTCCTCCTAGTCTGATCATCTGTTTTCTTCATTTAAATTAAGCCAGGCTCCCTTCCTGCCTCTTCAGCCTAACTTCTATCCTGCCCCTCACCTCTCAAACACAGGCCTTCCCCTCTCCACCAGCATCTCCACAGCAACTGTTCTTTCCTTCATGACATCTGCTGCCCTTCCTTCATTCAGTGTGCCTCTGCTGCTAAATGACACAGCCAGGGAACAGCTTGAGTATTGGCCCCTTCGAGGTTCACACTAACTGTTAGTTTACTCCTAGCTCTGACTCTGGATGCCTCTCCCCCACAAATCTGTGGGCATAGAGGAGAGGAGCTTCAGGCTTAAAGCAACATGGGTGCCAGTGGGTAAGTTCAGCTTGTACTCGGGATTGGGGAATGATTCTGCCAGTTACTTGGTGGAAGAGGTGTAAGTTGAGTCTGCTACTCTAGTACATTTTCTAAAAATGATCCTTAGGAATTTCTCTACTCTTTTTTTCCTCTTAATTTCTTCTCATACCCTTTTCATATTCATTTTGGTCTTATTTCTTTTATTTTTCATACTTTTGCCATATCTCCTTCTTCCTGTGCTTGTGAGAGCCTTCAGGTTCTTAGATGCCAGTTCCTTTTTTCTCTTTCTGAGTCAAAAGGTTTTTTCCTACTTAGGGTTCCCATGCTGTTGTCTTCCTAGAACCTCTTTGACCCTCGAGTGTCTGCATTCTTTCTCTTAATCAGCATTATTTTGGAAGCTGTCTAGGATAGCATTGTATATAGTACTGTTAAGGACATAAATGCTATCAGTGATTGCACAAGGTGTTTTTTCTTTGTATGAGAGGGACATTGGTACCAGTACATCATGGGCCATGTAGTTTTGCACGTCAGCTAGCAGGTCTCTTCATAGACAAATCAGCAGTTGACTGGAGATAATAACAAGAACAAGCCTAATTATTGTACTAATGAATTACTTTGAAAACTCTTAGATGGAAGACAGAATCCCCATCCAGAGCTTGAGATGAGGCAGAGTAAGTGTGTCACAACCCTTTGGCTGTATGTACCTTGCAGGATATCCTTGTAGAATAGGGCCAGAGGTCAGCCCCCAAGGATGAATGGTGCACACTGGCCATGTGCTGCTACTTCATGCTCATGTAATGTGAGGTTTCTCTTGGGGAGAGCTGTTGGGACAGGTCCTGAGCAAAGTCAGGGAGCCAGCTGACACTAAAACAGATCCTGTCTTATCTGTCAGTGTAGGCATAGAATCATAGAATCATAGAATGTTTAGGGCTGGAAGGGACCTCCAAAGATCATCTAGTCCAGCCCCCCTGCAGTGAGCAGGGACACCCTTAACTAGACCAGGCTGCTTAGAGCCTTGTCCAACCTCTCCTTGAGTATCTCCAGAGATGGTGCCCCAACCACCATTCTGGGGAGCCTATTCCACTGATCCACCACCTTCAAGGTAAAGTACTTCTTCCTGATATCCAGTCTAAATCTACTCTAATTTAAACCCATTACCCCTTGCCCTTTCACGACAGGCCCTTGTAAACATGGTCACCATGTGACATCTTTTGAAGTGTGCAAGAAGCGTGTAATGGTCAGATTGTATTCTAAATAGTCCAGAATTCCTGAGAATATTAAAAGATGTTTTTGGATTGTTTGTGCTGTGAACCACTGTATATTTGCAAGCAGGGTGAGGAGACTAAGAAGGATGTGTAGTGTTGTCCTTGAATATGCTCCTGTATGCCAGCTTGATCTCGGGGGTAGGCCAGCAGGAAACTCCTTTCTGTCAGGACTTTGTTCCTGCAGTTACTGTGATGAAGTTGTGTGATGGTGTTATTTTGAGGTATCCATGTAATGTCCCATATCTCTGTGCTGTGTTACAAATAACAGGTAGGTCAGTGTGTCCCTGCCTTTATATTCTTCTGGAACCTAGGTTAAATATGACTAAAATTCACTGTTACTAAAGAACATGCCTGCAACATCTTTGTTCCAGGCTGTGATCATTGTGCTCTCTTAAGGTGGCTTTTAGGCTAGACCAGTAAGACTCTTTCATAAACTGAAAATAAGCAAAAATAGTCTTTTGCTGAGATACTGTGATTTTTTTAAAAATAATCAAGTTAATAAATTCAGGTGAACTGAAGAATTTGTGCTCACGGATGCAAGGAGTGACCTGGAGCCTGCATTGCAATAATGATGGAAATTGAGAAAAGGCCCAGCTTGACTGACTGAGCAAAAGTTTTGGCAAAGACACTACAAATACTGGTCACCAGCAAAAATCATTAAAGGGGCAGTTTATCAAGGAGGTGTGAATATGTTCTCTTAAGTTAGTACAGTTCTATAGTAGAGTGCAATAATTTCAGAGTAGGAGGATAGTAATTGAAAACTAGACTGAGTTACAACATTTCAAGGTGGATGAAAATAGTTCTCTACTAGTTTAACTACGAGGGAAACAAGCAGCAAAAAGAAGTCAATATGGAATGAGAGTGGTGCCAGGGTTGAAGGTAATTCAAATGGTATGTGAGTACTCTTCATTTCTTTTTTTTTTTAGTTGGGTAGATGATACGGAACATTTTAAAACTGCCAAACCAAAACAACACAACCTCTTGGCAGTGGTCCTTGTATAACACCCCTCAAGGGACAGAGGAAGGCAGAGAGCAGGACACACATGCTCTTCCTCCGTGTACTGCAGGAACTGACTAACAAAGTAAAAAATCTGGAAGCCAGCTTTTGTAACCTGTGAAATCAAGGAGGAACAGCTAATTGAAGAACAACAAATCTGAATGTTTAAGAGGAGACATGACAAACAAATGGCTGATATGATAAACACTGTCTTTTAAAAGATTAAGTTACTCCAAAGTGCTTAAAAATAATTTTTATAAAGCAAAGGACTAATGTTCTTGTAAAATTAATGTGAAATTTCAAACAGTATGAAAAAACATAAATAATTGAATATAACTATGAAAGAAATCTGAAATCAGTCTGTAGCTCTGCCTGCCACTTGAGTAATCTGAGGTATTAACAAGTTCAAATAGTGGGGATTTGTTTGCTTTTAGCATGCACATGTGACTTAAGTTATAAAATTTTCTTTAATGACTTGTAGCATATGTATTATATAAACCATCTACACTACATTAATGGTCGTGTCCAAATTTACATTTTAAAGATACTTAAGCCAGATAGTCACTCTTATAATTGTCACTGAACTCTGCCTTCCTGAAGATTTGGCTGAGTGTCTGAATACTTTTAGAGCAATTTTTTTTTCCCTGGGTTTTTCTTTTTTAAAATAGAAGTTCATTATGCATGATGTGCATGATTTTAATTGAATATTGTGCAGGAAGGGGAGAGATGATAGTGCTTTTTTCTGTTTCCATCAATCAGTTCTACATGTGTTGGCTAGTTTCACTAGTATTTGGGACAGGGGTAGTGTTTATAACAACATACACTTTGTACAGACTTAGGAAATGGTGGTTTGATGGAGGAGGGAGAGCAAATGTGGTATACGCATGAGGGCAGAGTTAGTGCAAGGTCTGTTTTTTAGCCAGCCACATAACCTGTCAGACTGTGTACATTGGTCAGCCAATTAGCAAATTAATCACGTCAAACCATCCTTTGTGTGACATACCTCCTGTGGCATCTGTACTTCAGGGAGGGAGGTGAAGACATAGGAAACTGGAGGTGAACCTCAGGTTATTGTGGTTGGATGCTGATTATTCTTAGATGTTACATGACACATCATTAAAATAATCAGGCCTGGGAAAGCCTGTTTTGGAGTCTTGTGTTCCTTTTTGCTGTAGCACATTGATAGCTCAGCTCAAAGTCTGGCACTAGATCATGTAGCTGTGTTTTAAAGATGGTGTTAGAAATGCATATGTTCTTTTCATAGTTAAGATAGAATAAATAAATTATTAATTCTGAGTTCCACAGGGCTTAAAATTTGTATATGAATGCTGAATAAAAAAAAAAAAGTACTTAAGCAGTGCTCTTCCACAAACTGATGACATCCTTCATGCTGGAGAGTCAATGGAGTTGTGTGAATGTGTAGTTAAAGGTAGAAAGTGTTTTTTTTTTTGTTTTATTTCTTTATTTTTACTGAGTAGGTTTGGGTTTTTTTTAATGTTTCAGACATAAAATACAATAGGCCTTAGAGTTCAGTTCAGTAGTGTTTATTTTTAGAGTGACTACTGTATTACTTCAAGAGTGTTTGCATTTGATTTGAGGAGTGGTCTTCTCCTTCCAATTCCCCTTGGCACTGTGCCTAAAGGCCTAAAACCCATGTTTCTTCCTTCTACCCTAATTTCTAATCACATGAAAACAGTCTTAGAGATGTAATAGCCTGTCTCTTGTGGGTTTTTCACCTGTGCTAAAGATAATTTCACAGATTTAAAAAAAGCCTAATAGGTTTTCATATATATGAACTTTTCTATTCCTATTTCAAAATGGTTACAGCCAAAGTGTTCTAGTGAGAGTTAAATCAGCATTTGTTTTAAATTGTAGGGGAAATGGGGCAATTACTAGTGGAGAGTTAAGTCTGTGGTAAGTTTACAATGGGCTGATGAACTGAAGGAGGAGACATCTACCTGTCTGGGTAAGGTGTGTAAAAGATAATCAGCTCTTTAAGGAATCATTATGGTGCCTGTTTATTTAAGGATTTTGGAGGACAGGTTTATGATCATTGCTTTTGCTGTGGTATCTGTCTGTGGTCATGTATTTATGCTTCTGTTTGATCCCTTTGTTTATAAGTAAGGAGGGGGTTTCCCTCAGAAGCCTTTTAACACTGGCAGGCCTGCATTAAAGCATAATTGCATTTTGGGTTTCAAGTTTTAAACATTTGTGTGCAGAAGTGAGGAAAGGAGTTGCTTAAAAATAAGTCAGAGTCTTTCTGTTTAGAGTTTTCCCACAGGTGGTAATGGACCCTGGGAAGTGCTGGATCCAGTCATCAGGTGTGGAAAGGGAATCTTTCCCCCATGCTTGACTTATTCAAGGGGCTTTACCTGACCACATTCTTAGTACCAAACTAAACATATTTGAGGCCAGAAATACTTTCTCTGGAAGTCAGACTGGTAGGTGTTTAATCCCCTCCTTCCTCTGTGAGTATGTAGGATGCAGATGTCACACAGGAACAGTCAGGATATATTTAATCAAAACAATTTCTCACTTGGGTAAATAGCAAATAAATAATTGTTATTAAAGAATAATGTGTTTGTCTTGTCTGACTAGCATGCAGAAATCTGGTTATCTAAGGACTGCAGTGTTCTGGTCTATCTGAATTCCATCCAGCTGCACATATGCTCACCCTCATAATTATGATATCCTGTGTGATACACAGACTACACAGTTGAATAGTTCTGTGTTTTAGCTGAAGTGCAACTTGTGCACAGAAGAAGCAAACACAGCAATAAAAATAATGATAATTTTCTTCAAATATCTCCACTAGTGCTACTAATTCTTTAAACTTGTTGCTATGAGATTGTTTTATTTCCTTGAAATTCCAGTTATATATATGTTTCTTGGCTGCTGGCATATTGCTGTATGTAGGAGATTGTTGGAGCTTTTTCTTATGGGTTTGGAAATAATTGAAAAGTAGCAGTAGGCATATAAAATATTAAAACATCCCTTAATCCTTCTGTTATGGTATTTGAGTGCCTGACATTTTTCTGTCTACTTATTTTTTAATATTTTAACACACATGATATTTCTTAGAATTAAATCCATTATTTTCAGGGTTTTTTACCTGAGACATTCTCTCTATTACTCTTTTTCCAGCTCTACAGTTTGTTTTGAGTGATGAAATATCTAGGGTTCTTTTTGTTTCATCCTTGTTTCTCCCATTGATCCTTTCCTCTAACTTTGATTTGTGTTTTTTTCTTCTGCAGTGTATCTGTATTTTCTTCAGGCAGTTGAACTGAAGAGTGACCAAGAGCTAGAATTTGTGGATGAGAATTGAAAGAAATTAGAAATTTCTAAAAACTTTGGATTTTCTTAGGCCATCAGCCCTGTAGCAGTGCATGATTTGTTTTAAACTCCCATTTGCTCTTAGCTGTCAAGTGTTTGGGCATGTAGAAGAGTACTTCTTATGAGAGGCTGGGAAAGACAGGGTTTATTAGTTGGCTATGTCAGATGACATCAATGCAAAAATGGTAGCAAATCTGGACTCTATCCCATTCCTAGACCTCTGGTGGCTTTGAGCTCTGCTGGTTTTGAGAGAGGAAAGTTAAATGGCTGGAAGGGCTGCAAAGGCTGTTAAAGGCAAACAGCTCAGCTATTGGTATGGAGTGTGGGTAATCAGTTGTCTTGATCAGTAAGTACTGAGGTCTCTTAATGCTTATGCCAAACAAAGACTGCATCTGCAGACTGTACTGCTGCTTAAAATTTCTTTTTAGTGCATAAAGTGTCACACTGTAAGAAAACTTAAAGGGTGGTGAGAGGAAAATGTCAGATTTAGTTTTTGAAATATGGGTTTTCTTTATTACTTTCTATGTATCTTGGAATGCTTGCAGATTAATTTAGAAGGAGTGGTTATGTTCTACCCTGAGTCAAATTCTTGATGGGGCTGGAATTCTTTTTGATAAAAAAAAAATAAATCTTTAATGTTAGGCTAATATTTATAACTTGAGCATTTTTTTACTTGCAGAGAGAAGGCCTTCTTGGGAAAGTGCCATTACCTACTTGTTATTTCAAATCTCAGTAACAAGCATATTATTAGATGTGATGAGGTTTTTATGGCATGTTGGATATATGGTGTGCATTGGTTACACTAGGTCTTTTATTCCCTTTGTAGTCTTTTCCCCAGAGAGTGTACAGGGTGACATTTTGACAGTTGTGTCTTTTTTTTCTTTTTTTTTCTTTTTTTCTTAATGGATGATATAGAGTATATATGTAAATGAGAAATGAAAGTCATGTGCCTTCACTCTGGAATGGAAAATGGTGCAGTCAGTGATAGCTCTTACTATTTGTGAAACTTTATTCCACAGTCTTGCTGATCCATCTTTTTCTTTTAAAAGGAAACAAGGAAGGTTGTCGTGGTTAAATATAAGTTCCACTGAAGGGTGGAGTTGAGTTGTTAATGACAGTCTTTATCCCAGGGAATTATGTTGTCCTTAATATCCTAAGGCCAGGTTGTTGGGTGCCTTGAAAAGAAGAGATTTTAAGAGTGACTCAGTGTTTTATGTATGCTGGGGTAAGAAGTTGAAGCAGATCTGATTGTGCCTAAATTGCTGTTAGAGGAGTTGCTGGAACATTCTTGCCCGTGAGGTAGGTAAGGCTGCATTGCTGTGCTCTGCCAGGAGGAGTCTTCAGTGACACCTGGGTCGGTATCTGCTGGCGTTTGGCAGAGTCCTCGCTCCCTGGTTCCAGACAGTTTTTGTGTGGTGTTCTTCTCAAGCAGAGAAAAACACTGGCTTCAGAAATAGAGGGAGAGGCAGCACTGGAAGTGGATTGTGCTTTTCTCAACCATGAAATTATGGTTTTAGACTGGCTTGGGGAGTGTTTTGCTTCTATTCCCTGGATTGTGTCTTCACTGCTGGGTTAGGTGAGGTGAGATTGAGGGGAGGCAGCTCTGTGTCTGGGTTTCATCCAGCAGCAAACACTTTGGCATTCTGTCACACAGCAGTGCTTTGCTTGTGTTGTGGACATGCTGTCCCACCTTACTGAAACTCAGAATCTGCAGTAATTTGTAAGCACTGAAGAATTTTATTTTGTAAAATTCTTGTCACTCCATTTCAACAGAAGAGTGAAGTTATGGAGAGGTGTGATGAGTAATGGGAAGTATGGAGCTGTTGGCCATTCCTGGATACACAGTCATCAGCTGTTTGATGATTGATTTGATGAACACTCCAAACTAACTTTTATGGCTATCAACGCTAAGGTCCTTCTAAAATCCACCCTGAGATGCCCACCTACAGGTGTTCTGGGATTTGTATGCTCCTTTTATATGTGGAGAGCTACGACCATAAAGTCCATGAGGCGTTCATTTGTCTGCCTGACTCTACAGGGTGTCTCAGGTAATTTACATGCCTTCTACATCTGTTAGCAACTCTATGGAGATTAATAGTCTGCCAAGGAGGTATCTGCTGGATATCCTGATGCCTGCTCCTTTCATCTTACTATCGATGAGCACTGCTATGCTTTGAGCAGTACATTTACTGTAGGAATTTGACCTTTATATCAGTGTCTTCTCAACTCACTTGAGTGAAGTGTATCCCAGTAGGAACTGTGAACTGCTGCAGTGTGACAAATTTTGTAATCTGTTTTGTCAAGTTCGACTTCAGTAGTACTTTCTGAAGTGTGTGGAGCTGAATGGGAGAGTAAGGTGGTGTCCAGTAATCACACCATTGGTGGTGGAGGAGTGCCTGCTCCAGAATCTACTCTTACCAGTGTTCAGCTGTAAACAATATTTAGTGTAGTTTGTGTATAAAGTACTTAGAAAATTATAAACATTATTCAGTGGTGTGGTTTTTGTTTTTTTTTTTTTTTTTTGTTGTCTTTTTTTTTTTTTTTGAGGGCATACCTCAAACTCTATTGCCCTTGAACATACAGGTCTTTAAGGTATGTTTAGACAGATTTGTGTGGTGGTGTTCCTTGTTTTTTTCTACTTTTCACTTGGGAGTAGAATATTACGGAGAAGGGAAGGCAGAAATTTATTAGTCTAAAACTTGTTGGAGAAGCAACAGAATTTTTTTTTTTTTTAATTGGATTTCACATTAATTTATAAGTTGCCAGTCTCCTTTTGTTTTTCTAACACTTTGGTCAGAAGAAGCAAGGCTTCACACTTCAGGTGTAAGGACTGCGTTTTGAAAACAGGAAAAAAAAGTTATTTTGTTCCAAATGTTCATGACCTTAGTACAGTAGGCTAGAAATAGCTGGGGAGGTAGCAACTAGTGATCCAGCGTTTAGACTATGTTAAAACTTCCCTTCAACAGAAAGCTTATCTGGATTGTATTATTGCCTACTCCATTAAGGTTTAAGCACTCTTGACAATTGATTAAGTAATGTGTAAATCTGTTTTCAGTAGTCTGTTCATGCATGTTTTTCTCCTTAATCCTTAGTTTAGCCTTCATTGTGAAACAGATTCTGGCAGAGCTTTCCCATAGTTAGTTTGAGCAGAATCCTCGACCCATCTCTGAATCTAAACCATCCACTTGCTAGTTAGTACAAGTGGACAGTGTTTCAGAAGAACAACTCACTCTACCATGTTTCTAAATCAGGGAAATGAGCCTTTGAGGGGTTTTGCCAATCCTGATTTTACAGGACATTTTTTGTTCTCATCAGCACCAGCAGGAGGAAGCTCACACTGTTTGGAACTTCTCCAGTTCTTAGCATTGACTGAAAACTCCTGTCAGTTTGGAGACTCCCTTTGAGATCAGTGCAGAGAAAGATTGTATTTCTATTAAAAAGAAATAAAGCAAAGTCTGTGTCGTGCTTCACCCAAAGTTCAGTTTCATAAGAGAGTTTAGAGTCATAAGAGCGTGCCAGTTGGAGGGATGTTTGGAGGCCATGTGGTCCCAGCCTCTTGCTCAAAGGAGGGCCTGTTGGATAAGGTGGCTTGGGGCCTTTTCCAGTTGAGTTTTGAAGATCTCCAGCAATGGAGAGTCCACAACTGCTTTGGGCCACCTGCTCCAGTATTCAGCTACTGTCGAGTGAAAATTTTTCTTCCTTAGGTCTAATCTGAGTTTTTCACAGATGAACTTGTCTTCTGACTGTTGTCTTACCCCTGTGCACCTCTGAGAAGAGCCTGGTTGTCCAAAGCTTCCCATTAGATAGGTGCAGAATTCCTATAGATGAGTTTGAGGACCTTCAGTGTTTGAGTCATTAAGTAACTGTTATTTTGAAAACATGGAATATATATTAAACTAACTCAAAAGAACATTTGTTTTTGAGGTCCAGCCTGTTTTCTGCTATAGGCAGTTTTTTTAGAGAGAACACATTTCTGTGAAATTGTCAGGAATGTGCTGTTCTTCCTTCAGGTGGTGCACATTTTTTGGAGGACGTGCAGTTGGTAAATTGGAATACAATACCTTTAGAAATACGTAATCGCTGTAGACACTGTGTATGTCCTGTATTTGGATTACTTTAGTGATATTCTGACCTTATTTATGTGATAGTCCAATTGTCTGGAAGACAAAAAGTGTAAATTTATCACATCTTAAAAGTTCTGGTGTCTGTCAGACAACATTTCTGACTATTATATATTATGGACAGCAGTAACAAAGTAATAAAATTCCTCCTATACTTCCCATTTAGGATTGCTTGGTGTGTTTCCTGATACAAATATTGTAACAGCTGGAGCAAGTTAAAAGGAAATCTTTGTGGTATTGTTCATAAAACCAGCAAATTTAAGAGCCTTTGATTTACTACTTAAATGGCCATATCTCATTTTCCTTTTTTAAAAATTTATTTTTCTTTACAATGTATAAAAAGAGCATAACTGAATTAAAGTTTGTCCCCTCCTTTTTTTTTCTTCCCTCCTCCCTCAGATTGCAGCTATTCTCAGGAAACGAAAACTTGACTATTATTTGTACAAACTGCTACCCGAGATCTTGCAATCAACTTCCTTTCTGACAGCAAATGGGACTTTGTATATTGCTTGCTTTTGCATTCTAAGGTTGGTATATTGTTCTAAAATGAAATGTAATAGAAAAGCTATTTTTTTATGCAGCTTTTCAATGTGTTTAACAATTTCTCTCTTTTTTTTTTATGATAACCTTTTTTTGTAGTGGGTAGGAGTAAAAGCAGCAGCTGTGCCATCATCTTGATTTTTGGTTTTACCACTTGAATATAAACCTTTGACTTTTGGTTTTATTTTTCCTTCTCATTTTGTAATCTTCTAAATTAGTAAACAAATCAATGTATTTACTTTGCTTCCTTTTCTGTTTTATTGATTCAAAATACATTGTTGCAGGAAATACAGACATATTCTGGAGGGGAACTGAGAAGTCCTGAATCTTTCTCTCCTAGAAAGAATTGATGTAATTTGATGTTGGTTACGATTTTCCTGATGTGATGACTTTTAATTATCGTAAACTTTATTCAGTCATCCAAGTTGGTACTTTCCTTATGTGTGATTATACACAAAGGAAATCGCAGCCCAGCTTCTGGGGTTCTGTAAGAAACAGACTTGCTTGCAAAAATGAGTATAAATGCCATTTCTGTATTCTGAGCTGTTAGCAATGTATATTTCAAGTAACTGTCAGATAGTTAAGAGTGAAACTTCTCTGTTTATGAACATGACAATGCCCTTGTTCTAAATGTGTCTTTTGGAATAGATGCTGTACATAGACATACACATTAAGTGTACAGTAACTATGAATTTTGAAAGTTATCTGCCAGCACACTCAACAGCCCCTCTAAAAGTTAATCAAACCCACTGTGCCCTGCTTTCAGATCTCTTTAGAGGTCTCTAAACTTTGCTTCAGAGTTGAGGCAGAAGGCTAAAAAGAGGAGGAGCTGTCTGACGAGTCATGGAATGCTTTTTAAGTAAATAATCTGCAAAGTTCAAAGTAAATCTTTAAGTAACAAGCTCTAAAGAGTATGATTTTTTGTTTTCCTAGCAATCTGAATTGTATTAATACTGATTTATCTTTACTCCTCTGAGCTATACCATGGTCTTCCTTATCCTGCCATGCACTTGCCTGAAATTCTGCAGTGCCTTACTTCAGTGCTGTAGTTAGATGTTACTCTCTTAAAGTAAGCTGGTTGTGGTTGTAAGTTTTACTGTTTTCAGCTGTTTCTCTAACAGTAGTTATTAGCCATCTAGCAGATCCATGACTATGCCTGTAGATTAAGCAGGTAAAAGGTACTCTGAAGAAATTGCTGTGGCATTGCTCTCAGCAGTGTGGAGCATAACTGTCTAAAGATGGTTTGATCTCCAGAGCACCATGGCCAGAACCAGAGTGGGTAATGGATGTAGTGCCTAGGCCATACACCCCCTAAGTCCCTTTGAAGCATTCTCTAGGACCATCCAGGCCACAGCCATTCAAGGGACAATTCTAACAACTTAACATGACAAGGAATACATGTAAATGAGCAGAGTAACCAACCAACATATTGGGGGATGTACATGATTGTTCTATTACAAAGAGATAACACTTGCAGTAGAATCACCCTGCTGGAGGGTCTCTGCAGACTGCCTACAACCTGCAATTGCAAGAATTGCAAGTAAAAAATGTCAGCCTGTTCATTGGGGTGCTAATTGGAGCTGGTGAACTGAAATCACTGCTAGAGACAAGAGAAGAAAGTGTTCAGACAGTCTTATGTGTTGTGCTGTTGAATTATATGAATGCCCAGTTATGAGCAGTATTTTGCATTTTTTTCTGACTAGAACAAAATTTGGAGCCTCAGCAATAAAGAGCTATTACATGACATTTCAGATAACAATGAGTAATGTGATTACCAGCAAAGTTATACTTTCCAAATCTACTTTTGCACTTTGAATGATAAATATATATCTGATTATAATCTGCTGTGTTCATTATACATGAGTTCCAAAGTGAAGAGCTTTGCAAGATTGCTTCTAGGACTCTTTAAGATTAAATATCCTCTGTCTTCTAGGAATCAGTAAATGATTGCCAAGTAGTTAATATATAACCAGTTTTCATGATGGGAAGAGGTTGCCAGTGATATTCCTGCTATGTCCTTTGGTTTGGGCATACCTGAAGAATCTGGGAAAGGAAGGAAGAGTAGTGCTAGAGATTGTATGGGGTTATTTAGGCTACAGAAACCTAAAACTGACTCTCATCAATTTTAGAAAGAGCTGTTGATTGAAATCACTTGTAAATTTGAGAGAAAAGGGCAAAGTGATGCATCAGGAGGAAAAAAGCAGTGCTGTCCTTACACAAGGATGAGCTTTAAATTAGCTAATACTACTCAGGATGGTGTTTGAATTGTCATAGACAGCTGCTTTGAACACGTCAATTCAGTACTTGAATATGGTCAAAGAGCCAAGTAAGTGTTATTTGGAGAGAAAATGAGAACAAGCCAGAAAGCAGTGTAAATGCATGATATCTTTACAAGCTGAGTACTGTATGTTTTGATTATTTTTTTTTGAGCTTCTCTGCAGATTCTAAAGTTGACGAGTCTTTCACTTAGAAGGTACTTAATATCAACATTGTCTTGCATCCTGAGCTTGAGGTGAGAGCTTGCTTCTCTCATCTGCTGTTG
Organism: Ceyx melanurus; assembly: GCA_024611195.1. Classification (NCBI taxonomy): domain Eukaryota; kingdom Metazoa; phylum Chordata; class Aves; order Coraciiformes; family Alcedinidae; genus Ceyx; species Ceyx melanurus. The sequence continues at coordinate 88,061 of JANHGL010021934.1, read as the reverse complement.
AGTAGGTGATGGAAGATGGAAATGAGACTTCACTCCTTTTTTTTTAAACAATTTGTATGGGTATTTATATATATATATATATATATGAATATGTTTTGTTTGGTCTTGAATGATTCCTTAAATTAATTGCTTTGTGATAACGTGTACCTCTTTCAGTAGCCCATGAAAACATAAGTGATTGTATGTAATTTTCCAGCCCAGAATGCTGTTTGGTATCATACGTTTTAAAATTCATCAAAGAAATACTGGTACTCTCTGTGTTCTGCATAACTGTGGTCTGAGTATTTCTGAACTTGATTTGCAGCAATGCAAAGAGATTGAGACTGTGAAAACCTAGGTGCTCTAAATCTGCTCCTAGATAGTGGAGAGAGATTGGATGTGATAGATAAGTATACCAAGAAGCATGTTGCAGTTTTTGTATCTTTTGTGGTTGGAAGGGTTGTTATGTTAGGAGCAGCAGTAGCTGGTAAGTAGAATTGCCCAGGAAGCCCCATGCAGTTGACTGATGTTACCTTCCTGGAGTTCTAGACCAGAGCAACTGGTTACAGAGTTTGTGTTTGGACATACTAACACATACCTGCCCAAATCTGATTTGAGAAGAGTTGCTTGGTTCCTTATTCTGTAGCTCCAAGGAGGAGATATGTTGGCAGGCCTATGAGGTGTCCTGGGCAAAGTGACCTTTTCATCTGTTCTTAACTTTACCAAAGTCTCAGCAAATCTTCAGTCACTGTGTGTACTGAAAGCATGTCTTAGTCATCCAGTAACAATTAGAAGACCTAAATATGAAATGCCATTGTCAATTAGAAGTTTGTCTTGTACTAATATGTCTTTTTGATGCTCTTGTAGCGTTTGCTTCCTTTCAGCACCAGAATTGAAACTGCTTCAAATATTTTCAAGGATGTAAAATTTTAGACAGGAAAGTTCAGTGGAAATAATTTCAGGCAGTTTAATGTTCTCAACATTTCATATATGGGCAAAATGAAAAAAAAAAATCTAAATCTGGTATCAAAAAATAACTTGGGCTTTGATAGATGTTCTCATTCTGAAAGGAATTACCAAGATAACTTGGTTGACTATTTTTTTTTCTTTTCCTTTTCTTGAATTGAATTAGGGACTATATACAGACTTCTCTGTTAGCAGAGCAGTGGGAGTGATGATCTCTGTTAAAGATGTGTGACAGGCCATCTGGAGGTTGTAATCTCTTCCACTGGTGAGACCCAGAAGAGTTCATCTGTCTGAGCTTCAGTCAGAAGTTCTAGGCTCCAGCACTGACTCTGTTAAACAAAAGGTGGCATTTTTAGGTTTTGGATTTTAATAAATGCAAAACTTAATCAAGATGTGGTTATCTTACTCTAGTAAATAATTTAAATTTGTCCATGTACAATGTTACATTAGCTTGCTTAATTGGAGTCAGCCTTTGAGGACTGGATACAGTTGCACTTTGAGGAATTAGATGCATAATCTGGAAGAACTCCTGTTTCTTGTTCCAGTTGCTAACCGTAGAACATGTGTAGATAACCATGCAAATAATAACATAAACTTGCTTTCATTTACTTAACAGAAGCTTAAATGTTGCACTTACTTATTGCATGTTTTAATTTCACTAGATTTTTATATGTAAAATATGTTACTGTTTCTGAAATCTTACCAAATAAACTGTGAGTGTTTGTAGAGGGATTCTAAACCATGCCAGAAGAACAGATTCCTGTTTCTTTCTCACAGGAAAGACATTTGTTCTGTTACTTAACAGGTGTGTCTGGTAAGATGTGCTCATAGTTATTAAGATGTTTAAAATGACTTATCTGAAACTTCATACAGTAATTGCTTTCCAAGTGTCCTAATAATGAACTTTAGCTCCTACAGCATTTGGCATTGTCATCCTGAGAAATTATCCTTTTGCAGCCGTGGGAATGAACAGTGTGTGTAATTGCCATTACATCACTTGCTGCTGATACACCAGCTCTCTTTTCACATCTGAACGTAAGCTGGCATTGCTCACTGGTAAAACTGTTTTTGCAGGAGAAGGATGAAATGAGGCTGATTGCCTTTTACAGCAAGAATGGAAGTGGGCTAATCAGATGGCATTGCTTAATTAGTTCTCTGTGTTGTCAACATGAAATTTTATCTAAGAAAATGTCCTTTTCTACTCTGTATGTGTTTGCTGTTTTGTTTGTTGTATTTTGTTGGCTGTGTTTTTGGAACGGTAGACTCCATTGTAACACACTATTTTCCTGAACTGATAGTGCTTATCAACATTGCTGTAACTGAAATATATTTATTATCATGCTACCAAATTTTGTGACTGCCTGACTGCTGTTTGCTTTTGTGATGAACCTGAATTAGTTTGAAGGTGCAGGTGTCCTGAACAGACCAAATGTGGTAACTACTTTCTTCAGCTGTTACTATTGGAGGAATTTTGTTAGTTGAAATTGTTTGGACTCTGAGTGAAATCCAGATCTTGTTGCAAAAAATAAGAACTTTCCCAACTGGGATGTCACTGTTGCTTCTGGCTGTACTGTACAGATGGATTCTACAGCTTACTGTAAACAAGTGGTTTACTGTTTTTAGCATCACTTGACAAGCTGTTTGGAGCATGACATCTGTTATTCTATAATTCTATAATAATTTGGTTTGATATCTGGCTCACCTGTTTGCATCTTTGCATTCCACGGTGAACATCTTCCTGAAGATGTATTTGGACAAGTAGTAGAGAGAGGAGCAATTAAATTCTTTAAAAAGGTTTTTCTATAATAATATGTGCAGCTATCAGCAACAACTCTTGAAAGCACTGCTTTCTTTGAAGCAAAGTAATCCTGTTAATGAAGTATTTCAGGTGTTTATGAAGCATGGAAAACCTCTCTGAGAGCTATCCAATTGTACAAATATAGTGATTAGTATTTATTTGTAAGTACTGATTAACGTAAAGGGACAACATTATTTTTAATAAAACATGCATAATTTTCTGATAAAGTATGATGATGTAAATAAATGTTTTGTTTGCTTTGCCTGTAATATATGTGAAAATTGCATTTTCAGGAAGATACTTGGAAAATTCTACTTCTGGTCTCCTGGCTTTGGTGCTGCTTTACCTGCTTCTTATATGGCTATCCTCATTGAAAGGAAAAGCAGGTACAGTTTATATTTATGGGTTATTTTTACATAGTAGTGTTTCTTGTTTAGGTCATTGCATGATTGACACTTGAAAATTCATTGGTTATGTTTCAGAATGATGGATATATAGTCCAGTTGAATAGTGTCTTTTGCAAGCTTAGATTCAAATCTAAAAAGCTATAGTGAAAAAGCACTTAACATTAAGTTTCTTGTTTGTGGTTTCTTTTTATTGCTTAATGTGTAATTGAGTTGCTTAGGATTGCCTGATAAATCTCAGTTGGTTAGGATTTCCTTATGAAGCTGTGATTTTTTTATTTTTTTTTTGTGTGGTTCTTTATTATTTTTTTTAATTTATAGAATGTTTGCAGTAGAGAAAGAACATGTGAGTAAAAGTTGCTGGTGACTTAAAAAATGTGACATTAGTTAAGATAGAGTAGTAACAGGTGTAGAAAAAGAACTGCCTAGAATAATGGAAGTAATCCAGATAGGATGAAATGTAAGGATACAGACAGCAAAGCGTTCCATGTAAAGAAACGTGCTGAAGTTCAGCTATAAACAGGAAGTTTAATGAGAGCAGGAAGAGGGGGAAGAAAGCTCTGAGTGATCCAAGGGTACCCCTAAGCTGACAGTTGTAGTGTGACCATGGAAGGTGTAGGTTAAATCTAGGGTTGTAAGGTTTTAATGTTTTGAAATTAAATTTACATTAGTGGCTTCTGTTGATAGAGAAAGTTATAATGCTTAATTAATACGGAGTGAGATGCTTTAGTCATCTAGTTAGTAGGTTTTATTCAAAGTAGAGAAGATGACACAAGGGTAATGAAGGGATTACTCTTTAGAAGATGAGAGGGTTTTAGTACTAGAGATTATGTATTTTGTGTTACTATGAATATCTGAAACTTAAGCAGTCATTTCAAATTAACTGTGTGTATACTACATATACATTGTGTTGTTGACTGTCAGGCCCTATCCTAAACTTCAGTCATGGAGTAAGTAATGCCCAAGCCAAATTTTTGGGAAGCTTGTCAAAGTTACCTTTTAAAATAATGCACTATCCATTGTTTTTGAAGATTAAAGAAGGGTAAGAAGTTCTGGAAAGGTGAGAGTACATCTAACTCATTTTATATGATGTAACTATAGAGAAGATAGTTGTAATAAAGTTACTAAGTAAGTTAATTATCTTTTTAATGTCCTTTCTAGCTGACTGCTTTTCATCTTGCTGTAATTACTTCCTAAGCGGTTGGGTAAATTTTCATAGAGCTTTGTCTAATTACTTAGGCTCCAGCACTGCCATTGGCAACAGTGTTTCCTTTTGTGGTGAGAGCAAATTTATTTTCTCCCTTTAATCAGTGATGGCACTAGCTTAAGTTTTTCTAGACCTGTTACCATGTGAGGATTGTGTGCAACAGACTTGCAGTATTTCTAGATAACATTAAAAAGGAATAAATGAGGATTTTTTCCAGAGAATCACTGAATGGTGGGGCTTGGAAAGGACCTTGGAAGGGTTATCATCTGGTCCAGCCTCTTGCCAAAGCAGGTTCACCTAGAGCAGGTGACCAAGCTCCTCTGAGTTTCTTGTACTTTCAGAGCATTTGTGAGTAAAGAATTGAAGCTTTTTCTGAGCCAAGATTCTTGTGTAACAGGGGAACAGCCTTGAGAAACTAGCAAAGTTCAGCTTGTTAAGTATATCAAAGAGTAGACAAGCAAATTTTTATGTCATTTAGAAATGAGGATTTCTAAAAGTATTAGTAACAATTTGTGAAAGCCTTGACAGGTTGATAACAGGCCTTTAGTTACATCTAAAATGTCCACATTATACTGCATCAGGTAAAATGTAAAAAAGCAATGTTGGTATTGCAATATAACACAATGCAACTGAAAATATGGGGAAGTTATTATTGATGGGAAAAAAAAGTTAAATGTCATCACCAGCTAATAAGTTAGTTGAAAGGTTAGGCTTTTTAAAATGCAAAGTTGTTTGGTATGTTACCAGATGCAAACTATTTATATAACGTGTGAAAGGCTGCTGATGGCAGTGAAATATGACTTTCTGATTTCACAACTATTTGCCTGTTAACTTCTGTTACAGGCAAAATCAAATAGACTTGTGTTCTCTTAGGAAGCTAATGTTTGACATGGAGACACAGTGGCATTTTCAGTTGTCTCCTGAGTAACTTTAAAAAAATTGTATTTAAAAATCAGAGAGGTGGGAAAAAGTCCTGATTTGAGATCATAAACATATCTCTAGCCCTTCAAATTGCTCCTAGCAGCTGGCAGCAACATCAATCTTAATCACTTAATCTCTTCCCAAGTGGATACCCTATTTTAAGTACCTCACTGGCATTTGCTTACACAGCATCATCCCTGTCAGTCCTGAACTTGGGAACAGCAGGCCTGGTTTTTTTCCTAGGTTTTTTTTCCAAGTATTGCTATCCATGTGTGCCAGCCTTGTACATTTTAGAATTCTTATGGAGGAATAGGAAAAAAAAGATGGTTCTCTTGTCCAGGCATGTGATGGTCTCAAGCAGGAGCATGTTTTCTACTGTGTTACAGAACTATTTTGATTGCAGTTTGGATCTGTGTAATACAGAATTGCAAATCTGCATAGCACTGGCAGTGGGAAGGGGAGGTAACATTCATAGAAACTCCAAACTCAGGAAGTGATCTGCATTAAGTTATCCTGCTAAATTTCTATCAAGATATAAATTGCACTTAGTATGTCCATATGTATTCTTTTTGGTGATGATAAAATACAGTTATTCTGCCTATGAAGACTAGTTTATTAGAAGCTGTGGAAAGGGCCAGGAAATACAAATACTTGTAAACTTTTTTTTGTATATGTATCTATAAACGTTTGAAGAGATTACTGGAAGAGAATTAGTCACATTATTGTGAATAATGTTTTGATTAGACTTATTTCTTAGATAATAATTGAATGTAGATACATAAACATGAAGATTATCTCTTTGTAATGTGGAGGTTTATATTATATGACTTTACTCACTCCTGTAGGAGTAACTCAAAATGTTTGCCTTTTTCTGGTACTCTCAATCAGCGTGGCTTGCCTGTTAGGATTAGGAGGAAGTATCCTTATCAACCAATGCAGAATTTATAAATGACAGTCTGACATCTGTTAGCAGCACAGCTGGTACATGTTTGATGCTCTGAGAAGTGCTAAGAGGGCACAGAGTTAAGTTTCAGCAGATTTTTACTGTACATTATCTCATACAGTACAGATGTTTTAAATAGTTAAGTGTTAGTCCTGCCATTTTATTTCTTTTCTCTGTATTTATGGTTCTGGCAGAGATGCTGAAAAATGAGAAATGAATCAAAAAATATTGTGTTACTGGCATGTTATATGTTTTCAAATGCAAATAGATTGTTCTTGCAAATGAGGAAAGTACTCCCTTTTCCTGAAGAAATGTACACAATTCATTAGAATATACAGTCTTCTAATTTATATTGATTATTTGGCCGTGATGTCAACATTTAAAAAATTCTTTACAAATATGTTGGCATAATAACTATGTCTGTATGAAAAGTAAGCTTCCAACAAGTACACTTGTTCAAGTGTATTTGAAAGAATAAAGTGATCTTTACAGTTTCACCTTTTTTCCATTTTCAATTAAAGAAAAATGTGAAATTCTTCTGTCACAGAAATTTTATAGTGTTAGGCATTAGAAGTTGTGTTAGTCTCCTCAAAAATAGAGATATGACTTTGTTACATTAATGTCTTTAAGTTTCCTTAGGAAATAATTTCATTCATTTTATTAACCTTTGTATGGATTTGTTCTACTCCTGTACTCCTGGTTTATTCCTGTAGCTGTTGTGTCAAACTTTTGAGAAGAATAAATTTTATTTGTAATTTAGAAAAATTAGTATTTTGCTTGTGTCTTTTGACTTCTATTTGTAATTCCAAGTGATGAACTCCTGATATTTTTTTCAACATATATTGTATGTTATCAAAAAGAACCGGGCATATATTAGGGAGGAAGTGGGTGACTTAGACTGACCGGGACTGTTGGAAAGCAAGGAAGTAACTGAATGGAGTTGTTACAATTGTTCCAAGTGAAGTTGTTGGAGTGTGATTTGAGGCTTTGAAGCCAGCCCATTACTGGAATTCTGATGAGATCAGTGGTACCTCACTGGTGTCTAAGGCAAAGAAATCTCATAGCTCAGTGAACAACCTGTATTTAAGACATTTGCAATTGCACTTAAGTAAATAAATATTTTCTTAAGTGTATTATAAGTGATGCTTCAGAACCATTTAAGTTGTGTTTTTCTAATAGCTAAACAGAAAACTTCAGTTTGTTGAGCTCTTGCTGAAAAATAATGTATTAGTGAGTTTCAAGAACTGTAACTAAGGCTTTAAGAATAGAAAAAAATTGCAGTTTTAATGAAATAAATTGTCTTGCTGCTTAGCTAATTCCACCCCCCATGCCCTTCATAAGCAATTAAGTCAAAGAAAGTGTAACTACAGCCACCTGTGGCTGTTCTGAAGGGACCCTTCTGGGATTTCCCCAGCTCCCCCCTTAGGCTGCATTAATGTTTACATACTGGCTGTTAACATTATGGTGGCGCCTGTCTCCTCCCTACAGTTAAGACTGTGTCGCTGATGGTCTTATAAAACCTGAGATTTAGGGCTTTTCTAATTTGGTTGTAAAATCCTGCTCTAGGCTAAAAAAAAAAACATTAAAAAAAACCCCACAAAAAACAAACACAAAATAATAGTATACTGGACTCTCAGAAAAATATTTAAAGCATGTGCATTGAAAAAAGTGATATAGTACAACAGGGCACGTTACAGAGAACATCTATATATATACATATTTATTGTTCATGTAAACAGAAATATTACTTTGTATCGCTTAGAAAAGTGGCAGAAATATTTGAGAGGAACAATGTGGAATTTTTAGACAGTATGTTTGTTCTGCTGAAGCATTCAGTTGCTGTTAGGGTTGTTTGCTTGCCTTAAATGCTATTAGTACAAATATGAAGAATATGACAGTGTAGTAGTGATAAAAAGTATATGCTGTAAATAAATTTTTGTAAGTTGGTCCATTCAGTATGGTATATATTGGTATGTATTTCTGTGTACTAGTGTAGTATATGTAGACTTTAGGTGACAATTTCCTTTCTTGAAATCTTTTATGGTTATCCAATTTGATCTTGTATTTTAGGGAAATCTATAAATCACCAGTATGGGGAGGAGGCGATCAAAACAATTAAACACACTAACACAGAAAGTGTTTTTGCAAGATTAAGTCTTACTAAAAAGAGTAAAGCAAACTACATTGAGGGAGGAGTTTTTGCATATTTTTTTGTGTTGTAGTGAAAAAACCCTACATTTTTGATCACTCACATGAGTATTTTGGGGTGTATTCTGGTAAGGGTAGCTAGCAGGGAGTTTTACTCCTCATGATAATTATTGTGTAATAGGAACCCAACCTGGAGAAGGTAATGGAATGCTTTTTGTTTATAAACCAAAATATGTTAATAAACATTGCACTTTAGCAGCTGCCTTGAAGAGTCAGTGTCTGAGAGATCTGTGTTTTTCTTGTCAAGCCAACAGCTTGTTCTTGCTGCCATCTCTAAGCGTCCGGAGGAAAGGAGGCTTATCACAAGTAGTCAACATGGATTCCGTAAGGGGAAGTCATGCTTGACTAATCTGATAGCCTTTTATGATGATATAGGTAGATGGATGGATGAGAGGAGGGCAGTGGTATTCCTTGACTTCAGCAAGGCTTTTGATAATGTCTTCCATAGGATCTTCACAGCCAAGTTTAAGAAGTATGGATTGAGTGATTGCGCAATAAGGTGGATTGGGAAGTGGCTAAAGGACAGAGCCCTGAGAGTTGTGGTCAGTGGAGCAGAGTCTGGCTGGGGGCCTGTGACTAGTGGAGTCCCACAAGGGTCAGTGCTGGGTCCAGTATTATTCAATATTTTCATCAATGACCTGGACGAGAGGATACAGAGCACCCTCAGCAAGTTTCCTGATGACACCAAAGTGGGAGGAGTGGCTGACACAGCAGCAGGCTGTGCTGCCATCCAGAGAGACCTGGACAGGCTGGAGAGCTGGAAAGTGAGAAATGTAATTAAATTTAACAAGAGCAAGTGTAAGGTGCTGCATCTGGGGAAGAACAACCCCATGTACCAGTATGGGGGGCAGAACTGTTGGAGAGCAACTCTGGGGAAAGGGACCCGGGGATCCTGGTGGCCAGGAGGATGCCAATGAGCCAACAATGTGCCCTCGTGGCCAAGAAGGCCAATGGCATCCTGGGATGCATTAGGAGAAGAGTGAGACTAAGCAGGTCAAGGGAGGTTCTTCTCCCCCTCTACTCTGCATTGGTGAGGCCCCATCTGGAATTCTGTGTCCAGTTCTGGGCAACACAGTTCAAGAAAGACAGAGAGCTACTGGAGAGCGTCCAGCACAGGGCCACCAAGATGATGAATGGAGTGGAGCATCTCCCTGCTGAGGAAAGGCTGAGAGAGCTGGGGCTCTTTAGCCTGGAGAAGAGGAGACTGAGGGGGGACCTCATCAATTTCTATAAATATGTTAAAAAGGTGAGCGTAGGGAGGTTGGGGCCAGATTCTTCTCATTGTCATCCAATGACAGGACGAGAGGCAATGGGAGTAAGTTGGAGCACAAGATGTTTAGGGTAAACACAAGGAAAAACTTCTTCCCAGTGAGGGTGACAGAGCTCTGGATGGGGCTACCCAGGGAGGTTGTGGAGTCTCCTTTGGAGACATTGAAGACCTGGATGGATGCGTTCCTGGGTGACTTGGTCTAGACGATCCTGCTTTGGCAGGGAAGTTAGAGTAGATGATCTTCTATGTCCCAGTCCCTAACATTCTGTGATTCTAGCATCTACATTTAAACATTTGAATGTGTTTTGCTGTGTGGAGGGCTGCTACTGCTGCAGTTACAGAATTTTATCATTGAATGGTTTTCGTTAGAAGTACCCTAAAGATCTAATTCCAGCCCCCTGCCATGGACAAGAACACTTTCCCCTAGACCAGACTGGTCTTGCAGTTACCAGAGCGAGGGGAAGCACTCAAGGTTGCTGTGGAGTCAGTCTGGAAGATACGGTGAGAGTGGGAGCGTTGTGAATAGCTGGTAGCTCAGGGTAAGTAGCTATGAGGAGTGTTTTTCTTTGGAAAGTAACATCTTGTTGACTTTGGATCTTAATGGGAGCTCTGAGAGGTGGGAGCTCTTGCCCATCATAATGATAAAATATTTCTAATCACTGTTTTACAGTAAATTTTCTTTCTAAGAAAGCATAAACCAGGTGATCTCATATGTTTGTCCTCACACAGTCTCCAGTTTGTGAAAAAACAAAACAATAACCTGGTATTTTACGCTAGAAAGATTGCTGATCTCTCTAGGGCATATCCATGATAATACTTTTTTTTTTTTTTAATTTTCAAAGAGATTTCTGTTTTTCTCTTATTATAGCACTGCATGTTAATTCTAGAAGAAGTTAATGAAGTTGTTGATTTGACTGAACAACATTAAAATATTAATGAAGTCATTTTATGAGAATTTTTTCAGCCCAGGAACATGCAATTCCAGTGTGTCATAGGAAGTAGGACAAAAGACCAGCTTGGCTGAACAGGGAACTCATTGTGGAGCTCAAGAGGAAAAAGAACTTATCTCTGGAAGTGAGGTCAGGCTTTGCAGGAAGGTTACGGAGCTGTGGGCTGTGTATGCAAGAAGAAGACACAAAAGGCCAAAAGCTCAATTAGAATTGAAACTGGCCAGTGTTGTATCTGGCAATTGGAAGGGCTTTTTAAAGTGCATCAACACCAAAGGGAGATCTAAAGAAAACATTGGACTAATACTGTTGAAGATGGGCACCTGGTGACTGATAGGGATTAAAAAATAAAAAGTGAAGGCATTCAATATTTTTTTTTTCTTCTTCTTCAGTCTTTAATAATAGTGATAGACCTTGGGCTGCCTGGTTCCCTGAGTTGGAGAACCACATTATCCCATCTTTTCGGATAACACAGGCAGGCAGAGTAACAGTACTGGAAGATGCCCTGTGAAATATACCTTTGTGATTCTGGAGATGCTGGAGAATGTGTGGCGGACATTGGGTGGGTCTGCAGAGGCTGTGTTCATTTTCTCTTGGTGTTGTCACAGTCAGGCCTGAGCTGGATCATGCAGGGATATTTGGTTGTGTTTGCTCAATGGTCTTCAGTTCCCTGAGTTTCAGGAGGAATTGCTGCTTTAGGCACAGCATCAGCACCAGCGACATTACTTCATGCATAGTAATGTAAAGACATGTAAAGGCAGCACCCATTAAACATTGGACTGCCTCTGTCAGTTCATATGTGTCTGGCCTGGATGGGTAAAGGGCAGTGCTGAGGTCAAGCTACAAGTCTAGATGGATCCCAGGTCACTAACTAGCTCTTCCTGAGCTGCTCCATGAGTAATTGAGGCTTGATTATAGGTAAAGTTTAATTTTTTTGGTTTTTTATACTAAGAACCGCTTTTGGCAAATCTGTTTTTTAAATGCTGCTTTGTAAGCCGAAAACTAAGTAGAAGTGATTTAGTCCTCTTGAGTATTAGCATAATTTTATATTCTGTTTTCTGTCAGAAACCCCCACAAAACCTCCTAGAAAACTTGCAGTCCTGTTGAAATGATTGCAGATAAAATGTTAAAATTCAGACTGCTGCTGAACATTAGACTATTCTGCAAGTCTTAATTGGCTTCAAATGGCACAAACAGCGGATCAATTATGCAGTTCTGTCTGCTCAGCACTAGCATGCAGGAGACACTCATTTGGACTTCCTTGGCTTAAGCAAACACTTAATACTTCTTCTGTGTCTGAATGCTTGTGTGTAACATGCAACTCCCAGAGGGTGAATAATAAATATTCTGCTAGTGTAGAATAAACTTCAGATGCTACCTAGGTGAGCTGGCTATAGTGCTGCCTGATGTGGCAATGAAAAGCTTGACATTTACCTGGTGAAATAACATGTGTGCCCAACATGCCTCTGGTACAATGGTTGAACGTCTTTGAGGGAACTTCTTTGTCACGTGTTCCTCATGTTTGTTTTTAGGGTATTGTTTTTAGATAGTACAGATGAGAGGAGCTTAAATCTCTGTTTCTGTATGAGCCACACCTATCAATACTGTAAATGAAGTGATTCTTTCCTGTAGCCTCACTGCCCTCGAGGAAATAACGTTGTTGTGAGCTCCTCCAGCAGGAGAAGTGTGAACACAGAAGCCTGGAGTGGTAATAGTTTGCTCTATGTAACCATGTAAGATATCTTTTTTAATTTTTTTATTTTTTTTTTATTTATTTTATTTTTTTTTTTTGTGGTGAAGATCACAGCAGTATATTGTGGTTAAACATCTTGCTTCCTTTTCTTGCCCTCTCCCCTCCATATCCCAGGACAGAAGATATGTTTATTTTTTACCTTTAGTAAGTCCTATGGATTGCATACTGTTTCTTGTAATCAGGTGAAACTTTGTGATGAAGAAAGTATATACTGTTAAAACTTTATCCTAAAGGTGGTCTGTCTGAAACACAGGGACACCAGAGTCCAGGGTATTAAAGGCAAACATAAAACATTTCTCCTGAATTCGGACCAGTACCTACCATCATAATGTAGATTGCTCCAGCTTTAGTGAAAGACTGGAACAATATGGACTGTCCAGTAGTACAACATCGATTTGTCTACATGAAGGAATTTTCATGTGCTCCATCCTGCTTCATCAGTAATACATTTTGCTTTTTAAGCTCTTATTCGGTGTCCATTATTCATTCCTTATGAGCAGGGGACTGAGGAAGTAGCAAAAATGTTCTTGTATCCAGCACTGGCATTTTGGATCTTTGAGCTTCAAATTAGAAAACAATACATTCCAATTGGACTTGGTGGTAGCTCCTTTCTGTCTTTGGCAGGTGAAACGTGCCGTTAATGTCTGTCTGTAGCATCTGGCACAGTTCATGATCCAGTAGGGATTTCCTGCCAGGAATTGACTTCTCAGTCAATAGGGATGTGTTGAAATGACTCTCAGTCAAACTTTAGTATGGTTTGGCTACCATTCTAGAGAAGGTTTACACTGCCTTCTGACATTGCTGTTCCTCAAGACCCCATGGTTCCAGGTCCTTGTGGATGTAGGCAGACAATTAACAGCGTTAATCCATCTTCTGCATGACTCCTTCACATTTCCTAACTGGATTTGAAAACTGTTTTAAATATGACTTAATATGATGTCCTTGGATTTCTAAAGGGGAAAAAGCCAAAAAAAAAAAAAAATAAAAAAAAATAAATGGCACTGTATGCTGTTGAGTCTAGTTCAGTGGGAATAGCTGGTCTGCTGTTTCTGATTGTAAGGCCATAAACTGCAGTCGGCTTCTGTTCAAGTCGCGCTGATTTGTCATGGTAGCTTTTTTTGCATATTGCTTCGGGTATTTTTATAAGCAGCATAATCTGATTGCAGATGTCATCATGAAAACATCAGCAGCTTAATGGGAAAATTAAACATGTAAACAAAACAATAGGTGCTAGTTTGACACACTAGAAAAATATTATTAGGTGCTTTAGTCTTTTGCAATAGATTAAAAGCCTGATGATTGGAGCAACTTAATAAAAAAAAATTTATTGTGGAATGGACCATCCCAAACTGGACATAGATTTTGACTTGGGGATGGAAAGGCAGATATTTCAAGCGTTTTCCTGGGAAGTTCCTCTGGAGCTGCTTCTCAGTGAGCTGCTCTGGGCTGGGGTTGGGTGGGTGAATGGCTTCTTAGCCTAAGAATGGATGGAGGGTAGAAGTGGAAGAGAACAGGTCAAATAACTGGGTGAATTTCCACTGGTGTTGGAACAACCCCAAGCTGTCTGCTAGAGTAGTAGTCTTACAAGACATTTTTTTCTTTTTTCTGTCCTTGTATACAAAGTATATTATCCAAGGCTAGTGAGTATTGAACATTTCTGCAATTTTGAAATTTCCATGCCCTGTCTTCTTCTTCCTTATATAAGTTAACAGTTCTGTTCATCATGTCTTTTGCTATGAAACACTAGTGATTGCCAGCAAAATATGTAGAAGCAATGATCTGCTAATGATTCCCTAAGCAGTTTTGCTCAAAACCAGTATTTTCTTTTGTGCCCTGTGCACATACCTTCCACACAGAGAGGCCAGGCAGCACATGCTGTATCCCAACTGAGAAGGTGCCCAGAAAAAAACTGTGTTTTCTTTTTGATTGACTGAGCTGATTAAAAACAATTCTGTGTTACTATCAACAGTCCAAAGAAATTGTAATTTGGGGCCTATGTCAAGAATGTTAATAATTTTAAAAAATTGCTGGAAATCCTTCTTTCTTTTCCTGGGTTTTGATTAATTTGTTATTCTTCTGTTATCTACTAGTCAATCCTTTTATGAAACTAATAAGCTCTTTGGAATCTGTTTTTTATCTCTTTATAGAATCTCAAGAGGTTAAATCACAATTAAGAGTTTTTCCCCCCTCTAGGTCAGCCTTTGTTTTGACTGTTGGCTCTCTAGGCACCATAGAGAAGCTGGGAGAGGAGGAAGAAGAAGGAAATGTTGAAAGAAAATCTGTATAAAAAATAGTTCATTTTTTAAAACTGTTTTATACTCTGTAGATGTTCTCTTGTGTTTCACTAGCTGAAAACTCTGTAAGAATGATTGTTCGTAATTTAACTGGAATGGATTGCTGTAGATATATTTTCTTTTTGGCTTCTCTTCCTTTTCATTTTTCTCATACCCTTTCTTTGGCATGTGTTCAAAACATAGACCATGTTGAGTTTATTTTCCTTCCTTATAAGAAGAACAAATTCTGGATATTTGCAAGAAAACATTTTACTTAACATGTAATGTTCTCAAATTAAGTATTATGATTTGCAGTTTTGAGCAACTTAAATTTTCCCAATCTGTAAACTGTCCATATCCTACTTCAGCAAACCTAAGATTTTGAAATAGAAAATTCCTTTTAAAACACAGCTGGTCATTGGTCCTTGAACTGTATATTTTTGACATGAAGTTATGTGTCTAAAAATTATCTTTATGTGAAATACTTGCTACTGGTATTTTACTAAGCTCAAAAAGTAATAATTGTCTTTTTTGAAAACTTATTGCTTAGGTCTGTTTTCATAATTTTTGCCATTATTTGGAGAGCTTATCTGTTCCTGTTGAGTTTAAGTGAACTTTTGCACCAGGATTTGCTGCTGGCCTCCAGCTGTCAGTAGGAAATTGGTGGGTGTGAGAGATTAACGATACCCTAAATGTAATCTGTGGTACTTGTGTTATTACAGGGATGCAATCACAACTCCAGATCTATAGTTGATTAACTTGTGTCAAGCTGCTGCAGAGCAGAAAAAACCCCCACCCTCTTCATTTTGACCTTTTTTTTTTCTTTTTTTTTTTTTTTTTTTTTTTCCAGGGGAAACTTGTGATTTGTGTGCTTGCTTAATTCTACAGGTTATAAAGTGGTGTGTTTTACACTGTGTGGGGGGGAGGGAAGCTTGGGGGGAGGAATTCTTCCTGTTTTTTTCAGACCACAAATCCTGTCTGGGGAACCATTACAAACTATTATGTTAGCTTCTTATTTTATGTTCAGAAATTAAAACCACAGTTAACTCATTCTTGCTTTTTTTTTATAAATTAAAAATGGACAAATGTTCTCAAACTTTAACAAGTAATTACAATAGAAGTTAAGTGCTCTTTACCTTTATTTGGTATGTTCCATCCCATATATACCTTTGAAACTATTGATTTCCTCTGAAAGTATTTTTGTAATTTCTTAGACCTGTAGAGTGTCCAAGAAAGGATTGTTAAAATAAGATGGTAACTGTCAGAATATGCAGCAGATTCAACAGTGGTGTTCATATAAAATAAAATCTTGAATTTTTAGGAATCTTATAAAAAAAAAGCCATGCACAGTTCAGATCTTGTTGTATAGATAACAATAAAAGATAAGTTTGACTTGTTTCATTCTAATAGTGATATATTGTAACGTCAGGCTTGTTGGACTGACAACCCTTAATTTTTGGAAACGCAAATAATAGGAAGATGATGTTTTGGACAAGGTACGGAGCTAGAAGACTTTACAGAAAAGCTGAAAGTATTCTTATCAGTGAGTTGGATATTCTTATTTAGTGGGTTTTTGACCCCAGCTGTTTAAATTTGCTATATATGTGGGGAGACATCACCCATAAGTAGACTGTTTCATCAGAGAACATATTCTCTTAAGTGCATGCTTAAAGATTTTTGATATGCTGCTTTATCCATCTTCAGGCTCCTGTAGGCCATCTTGACTATTAACTGCTGCTGTATCGCTGAGTGACATGAGCTGTAGCAGGGTACAGAGCTTGGGTGTATTTGCCCTGTGGTGTGAATTGACTGGCTTACTGATACAACTTCTACCTGCAACTATTTGCACTGAAAAAGGTGCCTGTTGAGTCAATTTCTGTGCATTTTGTAGGTAGTGGTATTCATCTTGCTGTAATTAATTCCTTCTTGTTATTTCTGACATGGTCACTTATTTCCCTTTTAGTTTTGAGCAACAAAAATATTCATCAATGACCTGGACAAAGGGATAAAGTGCACCCTCAGCAAGTTTGCTGATGACACCAAACTGGTAGGAGTGGCTGACACAGCAGCAGGCTGTGCTGCCATCCAGAGAGACCTGGACAGACTGGAGAGCTGGGCAGGAAGAA
>JANHGL010021934.1:51132-71166 GCA_024611195.1 Ceyx melanurus | reverse complement strand
TAAATATGTTAAGGGTGAGTGTAGAGAGGATGGAGCCAGACTCTTCTCATTGTCATCCAATGACAGGACAAGAGGCAGTGGGAGTAAGCTGGAGCACAAGATGTTTAGGGTCAACACAAGGAAGAACTTTTTCTCCGTGAGGGCGACAGAGCTCTGAAAGGAAGGTTGTGGAGTCTCCTTCTCTGGAGACATTGAAGACCTGCATGGATCTGTTCCTGGGTGACTTGGTCTAGGTGATCCTGCTCTGTGTGGGGGGGGAGTTGGCCTGGATGATATTCTATGTCCCTTCCAGTCCCTAACATTCTGTGAAGAATAAACACATGAAAGAAATAAATATTACAATGATGAATGAATATTGAAACATAGCTTAAAGATGACTGGCACCTACCCTTCTTTCATGGCCATTTAGAGAAAATGTATTTGTTTTTTTTGGAAACATTCATTGTTTATTGCTGTGATTCCAATAATTAATTTATGGTAAAATTGCTGTAAGTATAGTCATGTTCTAAGGCTTCAGCCCCCTTCAAGCGAGGTTGTATTTTGTTGTTGCTTTTTTTTTTTTTTTTTAGCTTACCAACAACTCTAAATTTAAGGAAAACCATAAATATATTGAAGGAAAACCATAAATAAATAGATAGAACTGGCAGTGAGTTTCATAGGAAAAGCGTCTTGGTTGTATTTTAAAAAAATGTATTTTGATGATTTGACAAAGTAAAAGCTCATGCAGTTTGTGAAAGTTACTCTCTCAATTTCATAATGTGTCAAGTCCAAAAATGTTCTTTGGTGAACTGTTCCATGAACAATATGTTGATATGAAAATGTGGACAGTTGTCATTGCTTTTAATTGGCATGAATAGGATTTTTTTACTTGTGTAAAGGGAAATGGAACTTTGGCTCCAATCAGGTATGTTTTCCACAATTTACAGCACTTACATGAAAATACATAACCCTTGCTCCTAGGGAAATGTATTCCAAGTCTTAGGGTGGCACTTAATGATTTATTTGACTTCAGAATACTGTCGATTAAACAAAGAATAGGAAATCTTGAATCTCTTTTATGTTTCCTGCATTTTCATTTTAATTCCTTGAAGATGAGCTCTGAGAAATTGGGGTAGTTTCAGTAAAGAGCCATATGTATGATTAAAATCTTAGGGAACATTGTGGAAAAACTGAAACATTTTTGTTTAAGAAGGGCTGTTTGGATGAGTTCTTGGCCTTTGTAGTGTTATAGTCTGAGGTGGGCTAGAAACTGTAAAGTAGCATTAAAGTAACTGATCAGTGATTGTGATGAGTTTGTTGGAAATAAAGACAAATTTGATCTTTTTAAAGAAGTGGCTTATTCATTAAAGAAGTTTGTTTTATGACTTATTGAAGTTACTTTACACTTTTTTTTTTTTTCCGAAGAAGGGTGGAATTGTTCAGATGAACCTTGGGAAGTCTTGGTCTAGGTGATCCTGCTCAGACAGGGGGGTTGGACTAGATGATCTTCTAGGTCCCTTCCAACCCCTAATATCTATGAATCTATGAAGTCACCTATTACAGCTTCCTGCTTGGAGTAGGACTGACACTTGCATTCAGTCCATCTTGCTTAGGGATTTGCAAAACCCTGGGGATAGAGGTTCAACAACCCCCTGTGTCTCTGTTCCAGTGCTTGGCTGTTTTGATGGACAAAATGCTGTCTGCTCACGTGAAGGCAGAATCTCCCTGTCTGTACTCATGGTCCTCCCTGCCAGTTGATCCCTGCCTGGCTTGTATTGTGGACCAAAACCGGGTGCAGTAATTTGTGGTATAGCAAGTGCCAAGTTAAGGGGGTTGATCATTTCCCTTGACCTCCTACCTACTCTTCTGTTAATATAACCCTGTACACTGCTAGGCTTCCTTGCTATTTTTATCCTGTAGCTTTTGGGATTTTTTTTTAACAGTTATTTTAGACTCTTTCCTCTGGGCAGTGCAATGACAAAAATATGTGGTTCTCTGTTGAGGTTTATAGGCCATAGTTAAAGAGCTATTGCTGTTAGAATTTAGTCTGAACACTACCAAGTTGTCCAAAAAACAAATTTTATGAAGTGAAGCTTTTTCCTTTGAGGAAGGTATAAATGAACTAAAGCATTATCTTCTGTAAGCCTGTTATCTGCTGTAATTTAACATTAAAAGTGGAACCCATGAGATTGGAATTGTTCACCCAAAGATGACGTGACCTGTACTGAATAACTGAACTCTGAGATGTTGCCTGCTCAGTTCTCTAACAAGCATACAAAAAATTTCATGTGAAACTGTGAATTAGGGAAAGAAAAGGAGAAACAAAATGAAAAGTATGCTAAACACTGCTGTTCTTTGATACTGGAATTAAGGTATAAAAAAATGTGATTACTTTCATGCAATCCTCCTTCTCAGGAAGAAGATACCAGTCTTATTGAGGCTTTCTGAGAACAGTTTTTCTTTGCCTCTTTACTTTTAAAACACAACAGACTGTCAGGATGGACCAGGACGTGCCACCCCATCTCTTGTCCCAGAAATGCAGCTCCCTTGAATGCTGATTTATGCCTTGTCCTACTTCACCCATGGTGTGCTGCTTGTGAATTTTGCCCCAGCTTGTATTTTCCTTTGGGAGTTAAAGAACATGTATCATTAGAATGAGAGCAGGGTATGGGAGATATCATCAGTCGAAGAGGTGTGAGGGAGATAGTGGGAACCAAAATGAAGATCTTGATGAAAACATCATCAGTAAGCAGATGATAAGGAGCAGTAAGGATTTGTGTGCATCTAATTGGGCTGGACCATAACAGGTATAGCGACCTGCTGATATTCATGTGCCTGAGGTTAATGTTCAACACTGGTTCATGAACTTTGGGGGTGAAATGTTAGTTATTTATCAGTATCCTTAAACCTCACCCAAAGCAGGTGGTTAGATATGGCTGAATAAATAAATTTATTTATTTATTTATTTATTTATTTCGTGTGTTTGTAATGCCATTTCCCAATTATTTTCTCTTATTTACCAGCTGAGGTTTTAATACAGAGCTTGGGTTGTACTGGTGACTCTTTTTCTTGGCTTATCTCCATCTTTCTGTCTTGTTTTCCATCAACTGACATTGCTGCAAAGTAGTGCAACATTTTCTGAACTTTAGTGCACTTCTCAACGGTCAAGTGCAGGGCTAGGCTGGCTGGACCACATTTGCACAGGGCCAGGAATTGTCATCTTTAGTTTGTTTGTTTTTGTTAGAAATATAGGGCTATTTAGTTTTAAAAGAGTTACAGAATTAATATGGAGGAAAAAACCTTTGTGCTTGAAGTTAGCCAGGGCCTTGTACAGCAGCAGAAAGAGAAGGGCTTGCCATAGGCACTTTCAGATTATGTCATCTAGCAACTTTCTGTATTTTTAGCTCTGGAAGTTACTTCCTTGTGCACATTCATTGTCTGCTTGTTTTCCCTCCAACCTATTTCTCACATCAGTCTTGCTGCAGTTATACTGCAGGTTCTGATGTCTTTCCTTCCTCTTCTCTAGCTCCTTTTCCTTTCTTTGTCTTTGTGGTTGGCAGGTTGCATTATGCACTTAGCCAAAAGGGACCACAATAGAAGCTAAAAGTTTGTTAGATTAAGTTCTTGGTTTTTTAGTTCTTAAAAAAACCAACCCAAACCCAACTCAGTGGGAGGCTAAAAGACCCTGCCTGCCTGGATGACATCCCTGCCTGTGTGACATGGGGGCTGCAGGAGAGCCCACCAAGTAAACTATGTGCACATACAATGCTCAGGCTGTTCTGTGCACGCTGTATGTAGTACAATTGTGAATGTACACATTATGGTCTTAAAGCTGAGTCTGTCACTCAGTAGCTGGTGGTGGTTTCTCACAGGTAAGTGTTTTACTGCAGGATGTTATTGGAGTTCTGACATTTCCCAGAATACTTGGTGGATTGAGTTACCAGGTTAGCTCTCATGGGTAAATTTAAGTCTTTGTTTCCAAACAGCTGAGTGTGTTTGGATCTTAATCCTAAACTTCTAATAGGGTTACAGAGGTGTAAAAAAAAAGCCAAACCAAAACACCAAACTAAAAAACCAATCCAAGAAATATGAAATACCCAGCAGTTTTTAGCCTAAGAAGAAAAGAAAATGTACAGTACACAGAACTGTGTTGGGTGTCAGTTCGGTAATCAGGAGGGCCAGGACACCAATATTGTTTTGTCATCTGAGCTAATTAGCTGAAAGACTAACTTGCAGACCAACTTGAGAGTTGAATTAATCTATTACATGAGGTGATTTTTCACCCTTTCTTTGTTAGAAACATCATACAGTATTATGATGCTTTATTACAAGTTGTAGAGCTCACTAACATTTACAGACCTTATTCTCTATCTGTTGTCTTTTTGCTTCGTATGTGTCTTATCCTCGCTAAATCTTTAGCTTCTGGCTTTTTTTTTTTTTCTTTGGTTTCTTTGCTGGAGTCTCTTTTTTAATACCTGGCACAGAGTGGCACTAGGTGGAGAAGGTCTACAAAGAGCATATTTGTAACTGCTTTAGGAAAAAACCCAATCAATCTCCAAAGTGTTTTTGCTAGTTAAAGTTTTGAACTTAAGCGAAATATGAATCTTCCCTCTAAGTAGAGAGGAACTTGTGGAACTCAGCGTGACGCATTGTTGATTCCCACAAATTCAGACCACTAACACTTTGAAGTGGAATATATCCCTATACCATAGATATCTGCTGTGAAAATCCTTGATCTGGATGAGTAACTTGGCAAATTTGTAGACACCCAATCATGGGATCAGAAAGTTCTGAATATTTTTTTTTTTTTCAGATGATTGAAGCTTGGGAACTATGCAGTAGGAATTTCTCTGTCTCCTGCTACCTGGGATTTTGTTTTGCTGGTTTATTCAGCTAAAGTGATGGCAAGATATGCTCTGTTAATACACTGTTCTCTTATGAATGCTTGAATGTAAAGTCTCATGACAAGTTATGTTGGCAGTGTGACAATAAGAAAAATCCCAAATAATAGAAGACTGACAGTAAGTTCAAGAAGTTAAGACACCAGAAATACTGAAATAGAGTTTTCCAACCTTTGGCCATAGTCTCTAAGCTAATCTTTGCAGAAGAGTAGAAAGGAGTGAAGGAAAAGCAAAATCTTCAGTGGTGCTATTTTCTGTGTTCTCGAGGCTGAAGGTGACTTTTGAAAGATGTACAGAAAATAGCTGTGCTTTTTTCATCTGGACTCTGCAGTGACATATAATCCAGTCTGCTACTGGAGCAGCTCATATCTGCATAGTCAAGAGTTCAGTTTTCATCTCCTGCTGCAGTATCATCAGCAAAAATGCTCTAGTTTATACTTTCTTACCTAAATAGCAGTGTGAACTGTGGGCTGAGACCTAGGGACAGATCTGAAAAAAAAAAAGGGGAAAAAAAATAAAATTAGATAAAGGTTAGAAGAGAAAATGTTGGCTACTGTGCCAGGCTGGTATTGTGAAAGGCAGGGCATACTGATTTGAGGCAAGATATCTGCATCATTGGTCTGAGGAGAAAACACTTTACATGATAATGTAAACAGAAGGGCTAAGGTATCTTGAGTTACATAGCACTGATTGCAAAATAAGCTTAAACAGAAGCATTTTTCTGTGAATTTCGAATTTAACTTATGCTTTGACGGTCGTTTGTATGTTGATGTTACCAGTTTCTACCTGGGCTTTTGCTTTGTGGTAAGTGCTGTAAAATTCAAGGTGTTTTGCCCCTTCATGAAGGCTACTCATGCAGTAGCAAGTTGCTATATATAAATTGGTTCATGTTATTCCTCGCCACTTTGGATACCATGGTATCAAGGTGCTATTTTTGGTTTCTTACTTAGTTTTCTGTAAGGTATGAATATTATTCAACTTCCATCAATAATCTGTTAGGGTTTTTTTAAAACTTTCTTCAATTAAATATTCTTAATGCTTAAAGTGTTTTTCTTGAGTGTGCAAAAAACCCCAAAACACGTTTAATTCATTCACTAATTCTGTAATTTTTGTTTATAGGAGAGGTCTTCTCACAATTTACATGGCCAATCAAGTAAGTAGTCCTTTTTTCCAAGTATAAAAATATGTAAGATGCATTGAACATGTATCTTTATTTAAAACTGATTCTGAGATTCCTTGTCTCCGGGATTTTTCTTAAAAATTGTGTTATTAAGTAAATAAAAATATCTTAAATCTGTGACTATGGGTTGTTTGGAGATAGCTTTACAGCAGAGGCTGAAAAGCATTTCATAGTGCTATGCTCAAAATTTCTTGTATTATAGCTTCAGGAAAATGGGTAGTTTATATATATCTCCTCCACAGTAAAATAGCATCTGGTACTTTTAATGTTGATTATTTTGCAGATGAATAATGCAGCACCATATACTTCCATTTTGTAATTAATTATTTCTCTAACTAATATGAAATATTCCACATGCAAACTTTTTTTTACCATGTATTTGTACAGATTTAAATTTTGTATGTCATATTCCTTGTAATTGCATTCAAATACAATGAATAATGAATGTATCCAAATGACACTTTGTCCATTAACATTTTCTAAATGTGTAATATTTCTGTTACATGTTCCTACTCCTTTAGAACTGTTTTTATTATGCCAAAAGAATTGAGGGTTTTTTTAAAAAAAGTTTAGGTTGTGTAAAGATTTGTGGGAACTACAAAAAAAGTGACCAACCCAAGAGCTGTCTTCCAGTCATCTGTAACAATTTGGTGGGTCCTCAATAGAGGTGTACAAGTGCAGAACTCTTTGATTATAAGATTCATGAGTGAAAGTGATGAGACAAAGGTGATGTACTGCAGTAAACCATTGCTTAGTTTCTTCTTGCAGGCAAAGAATCTTAAGTATCAGACTAGCTTTTCTGATCTCCCTAGGGAAGAGTCTCATTGCTGCCTGTGTAAGGGAAGACTAAAAAAGGGCAGCATTTATTACTGGTGAGAAAGAAGTCTCAAGTGCTTACTTATGGCAAAATTTCTTCAAGGTCAGATTGCCTCAGGTGATGAATTGCTGCTGTAGTTGATAATTTTTGAACTTTTGTCATAAGCCTTTAATTTGGGTGCTAACAAGAACCAGGTCTTACCTGGTCTCAATTTAGTCATCTGTATCGACTCATTAGTGTTTCTGCTGAGGCTATAGTTCTAATGTTTGCTTCTTCCGTAATGCATCTCAAGTTAAGAAGCTTAGTTGAGAGTCCTGAATCCCTGCTTCTAATAGTGGCATTTTTTGCTATTATTTTGACCTACATAGTAATCTGGGGTTCTGTGAAGAGTTGTTTTCTTCTGCTTCTATCAGGTCATGTGGTTTTCTTGATAAATCCTGCCTTTTGTTGTGGAATGTTATTTTTCTGTTACTTTGTCGTCTGGATTTAAGAGGAGAGCCTCCTCATAGCTTCTGCTTCTTTACTGCTTGCTTCTTATTGGAAAAAATGTGGTAGAAAAGAGAGAGCTCTCAACTTTTCCATTTCATAGCAGGCATACTTAGATGGAACTCATCTGACATTTGTTCTATGTCCTTCGCATCATTTACATTGCCTCATGGTTTAAAGCTGGGCAGAGTCATCTCTTTCTCGTAATGACACTTGGGGTATGGCTGGTGTCACAGCATCATCAGTCAGGCAGAAGACTTGAATGTAATCTCTTTTACCAAACTCAGGAAAAAGAACCAAGATTGACAGATTTTTAACCTTTAGATTTAGAAAGAGCAAATCTCAGAGGGAAGCAAATGACACCTTTTTTAGACTTGAAGGCAGTGTACTTGAGTGAGAAAATGGGGTGTTTTTTTTTTTTTAAATATAATTTCAGTAAGCAATCTTAAATGCTCTGTTAAAGTAATGAAATACAGCATTCTTAGGCACTAATGGCACATTGGTTAGTTTGCAAAATAAAGTATCAAAATATGAAGTCTTTCAGAAACATCTCAAAGGAAGAAAAAAATCATAATGAAAGAAGAAGGCCTACAGTTTCAAACATCTGCCTGACTGGAATATACTTACTACTCATTCTGGTCTCTTTCCTTTAGTTTGCACTCTGACAGGTAGAATTAATAGTTGAGAACTAGCTTTATGAACTTTAAGGTCTCCTAATGCTTCCTATTTGTAATAGGCATATGCATGTGTTTGCAGAAATAATGAAGAAAAAATCCATCTTAGAAATAAATAAAACTTAACCCAGTTTTGAATAAGAATTTGGAAAAGAAAGGTTGTTTTGTCTTCTCAGAGGACTTGTAGCTGTTCTTAACCTTGTCGTACTTCTGCTTGTGTCTCATTCTCTCAGTATCCTCAGGGTAGAGAACAGTTCAAGAAGACATGCTGTTTATACCATGTGCTGGTTGGATGCTGGAGTAAAGGAAGTATAAATGTAGCAGCAGCAAAAAGCCAAACCGGTTTCTATTAAGATGTGAATAAATGTAACATAGACTACTTGAAAAGGAGCCATTTTTTTCTGAGTAGTTTGGAATAAAATTATTCAAAAGAAATGGATGCTTTTCAGTGCCTGACAGTAACATTCAGATTTATTCTACAGGCACCTAAGCAGAAGAAAGATTTTACCCTTTCATGGAATCATTTGGTTTATTGTGGTGACTGTGTAGGGAAGTGTATTGTATGATCAACATTTCCTAACTCCTTGCTTAGAAATTAAGTACAGATGTTTTCAAGTAATCAAAGACTTGGACATGTTTTATTCTAGTCAAAAAATGCTCAAGACGCTATCCAAAAAAATGTATTTTGGAATTCAGAAATAGATGCCATAAAGGGGTAAGCTATATACTTTACACATATCATGTTCTGTGGGGTAGGCAGTTTGGCAACTGAAACAGGCAATATTGAAATAAATTGCTGCTTTTAAATATAAACACTGCATAAAACTCATGAGGAGGGAAATAAGCTGAAGTCTTAGTTTCTTTTGAATGGAGCATAATATGAACTAATTTCATTAACAGAATACTTCATATAATCAAATTATGGATAATTCATGACACTCTATGATGATTTTAAAAGGTTGAAATGTAAGGTCATTGTCACTAACCCCATCCTAGATCTTTAAAAGGCAGGTTTTAAAATTAGGAGTCATGTGAACTTAAACATTGCTGATGTCTTCACTTTTAAGTAGTACAGTAATAAGGTTAGATCCTGGCAGCTGGTGTCTGTGTGGAGTGACATGGCTAATTGGCTTTGGCATCTTAGCCTTAGGAAACCTCATCCATCACATTAGAGCAGGACATTTGGCAAGAGTCAGAGAAAACATTTAATACTTTGTCTCTTGCTTTCTATGCAAAGCTGCTTTGCATTTTTGAACTTGCCAGTGTATCTCTCTAGAAGCTCAATGTAATACTTGTCTTTATGCTTCTTTAAGATGATCTTCTATACTAACTACCCATTTGACTTTCTAGAACTAGCAAAAGTATCAATATTGCAAATCAGTTTTGAGACATAGCTCTTAGCTAAAACTTATAGCTTATGCAGAATTTCATATCAGCAATATACTATGTGCTAAAGAAAGCAAGCTGACTTTTATAGTTAGCTCTTTGCAAGTTAGTAATTGAAAGTAATGCTTAACTCTGGACTCTAAAGAGCTTCGCACACCCATCTCTAGTGCACATAGCATTTCTGATTATGAGAAAAATCAAATTACTGTGGGCAGTGATTTGATAGATCAAAAATATGGGCCAAGAGAGAATTCAAGGCTTTCCAGGAGGTAAAATTCCAGTAGGGCTGCAAGAAGGTTGAGGTTTTACTGGTGAAAGCAAAAGATTTCAGAGGTATTTTAGGGGAGGCTTGTGAGAGCAAGAGATTCCTGCTTGTCCTACTTCACAGCAATCTTAGCAGTCATTTCCTTTCTCTCAGATCCTTACATTGTCCTGTCGCGCAGCCATATTTTTGTCCTCAAACCTTCAAGAAACATAAGTATCGTCCTACTTTCTCATCAGCAGTCCCTGGCAGTTTCTGCTGCCCTGTCATGTTTCTGAGTTTGAGGTTTGGGAAGAAGGGGAAACTAGTCTACTGTGGAAGAAGTGAGGGAAGATGCATTCCAAGGGTTGAATAATTTGAGGTGAGGCCTTATGCAAAAGTAATGCCTTCTCCTTCTGTATGTGATAATGCAGGTGTAGAAATCAGAACTTCTTTGGAATTTCCAACAATATTTGCCGTTTGCATCTTCACCTCTGCTTCAGAACAATACTTAGTGTCCAGGTGCTGCTGACAGTTACTGCTGCTCAGTAAGGCAGGTAAATGCTGCTGCAGGCTTGTCACTCCTTCCCTTGTCTCAAACTCTGAAGCCCTCTACTGAAGTTAAATGTCAGAGTGGATATGCTACTGTCTGTGGGATTGGTGCATGAAAACACACTGAGGCAGTGGGTTGTTAACGTACCTAGCAAATGTCCTAGAAATCATAGAAATGTCTGGGTTGAAAGGGAGCTCAGGATGTCATCTAGTCCAACCTTCCTTCTGAGAGCAGGGACATCTGCAACTAGAGCAGGTTGCTCAGAGCCTTGTCAAACCCCACCTTGAATGTTTCCAGGGATGGGGTCTCAACCACCTCCCTGGCAACCTGCTCCACCACTCTCGTGGTAAAAAGGGGTCAAGGGGTTCTTGAGCTGGGTTCACTGCAGACTCTTTAAGTTTTGGGTGACAGATGTAATAACCTGTCATCAGATACCAGACTGACCACAAACACACAAAAATTACTTGGCTTGCCCTTATGGCAACAGAGATTATATGTGCAGAGGTGTTTGTGCATGGTCAAAGGTACAGGGGTGAGCGGATTGGCAGAACTGCTGAGTGCATTGGTTAAAACCAGTGAATACCAACTTTAACTATGTCTTTCTACTGCTTTTTAAAAAAACTGGGAAATTTTAATTATGTAATTTTGGAATCTTTTATCTGTTGGGGTTTTGGCAGTCCTACTTAAAATCTTTCATTGTGTAGATGATAGTTCTTGTCAAGCTGTTTGTTTATATTTTCTGGGATTTATAAAGTATTATGAAAAATAGTTTTGGGAGTACTGATTCATGTTATAGAAGAAAGCTTCATTTCTGTCTTCAAAATATTCAGAATGGAAGCATTTCGAAGAAGAATACAATTTACGAACTGGAAGTTTGATGGTATTTGGTTTGTTTGTTTGTTTTTTTAAATTTTAATCAACGTTTAACTTACCCTAGAACTGGCTGGTGGAATGAGTGTGCACTGTTTTTGATTAATTATATATATATATTAGATTTAATTACTATTTCCTGTGCTCCAGATGTTTCAGTTGAAATGAAATCCTTCATGCTTTTAATTACCTGTATCCACTCCTAGTATATTAGTGCCAGTTCTAGTCTGATACTGTTCCTGACATAGTTTATAGTATAATGATAATTAAACAGAGCAGCAGTTTCAGCCCAGAAATAATTTTGCTTCTTTTAAAATTCTAAGCTGTCACATAAAAGTAAATTGTGTTTGCAGTACTTAAATACTGGATTTACAGAAAGTTTTGGAGTAAAAAGTTTGGCCTAAAAATTATAAACACCTTTTTCCTCTACAGAAGTGAGGGGTTGTTTGTTTTTTTTTTGAAATGTTACACTTAGCTTCTTTTCCACAGTTTCTCTGATGCAAAACCTAAACTACACCTTTGCTCATACAGTCTGAAATAGTAATTGTTTTAATATTTTCACTGCTACATTTTGAATAGCTTTCTGTGTTTAAAAAATGTGTCCCATGGCTATGTAAAAAATAGTTTGAGAAGTCTTATTGTAAAGAAGTAAATATTTTTACTTAGGTTTATTATCAGGTATAATTGATGTGCTGGTGTATAGCTTGTGTAAACTGGCAAATGTTAACACGTGGCTGTTTTAAGTTCTTTACATGCTGCTGTTACAGGATACGTAGCTTTTTAAACAGTGCCGAGGCTAAGATTTTTAATTGTGTAAACAGTCACTGGTTTGGCATTCAGGGGGAGGTGGTTCATTTGAAATCTTGTCTCTGATATGCTCCTTATGCCTCTAGTAAGGTTAGAAAAGTGGAGGAGGACAACTTCTAGCACAGCTTGTAAATGTCAGTCTGGATGGAAGGCAGGTCACTTTGAAAACAATGTCGGTGTTAGAAAAGCGAAAGGAAAAAAACCTCTTTTGTAAAGCTGAGCTCTAATGAGGAAAGATTGTTTAAGAAAATTTAGAATTATGATCATTTTGGGGGAAGCAGAAGGAAGTAATTCTGAAATATCAAGATACATCTAGTAAATGTGGGAAAAGTTGAAGACAGAATAAGACTTATTGTAGCTACGTTTGAATCCAACTAGTTTTCCTAAGGCAGTTTTTTATCTTGGCTTGAGGCCTGTTCACATGTGAAACTTTACAATTAATATCCTGACTTTTAAGACTGATCTGTCTTTAGAAGACAAAAAATGCTATCAATGTCATTTAACAGGAAAATCCAGAGATGAGTGTAACAGTAGGATGTTTTCTGAAACTCCTTCTCTGTCTTTTCTACCTATTCCAAACAACAATGATCAGCAGATCAGACCATTAGGCACTATGGCAATTTCAGTTGTGCATCATGTATCATATCTTGCTATCATATTCTGTTAAATAGGATTATTTTGGAGGAGCCTCATCATGAAAGGTTGGTCTCCTGTGGTCACTTCCATGTGAATCATCAATGTTTTTGTAATGTGAGTGATGTGATTCTTTATGGTACAGTAGTCTTTGTCTGCTCAGAAGTGATGGAGTGCTTCAGTAGCTTCTGCTTCTTCTATGAAGAAGGATTGCAGGAGACTTTTGCTGTTTGTTAAAATATGTCTGGAAATAGAAATTTTGTGTTCAGTATGTCTAGGGAGAGGAATGATCTGAAGTGAGATTCAGAAAGAGGGGCTTGACTTCTGTACTTTGTTTATGTCGACAGATCATGTTTTGTCAGTGAATTGGCACATATGCAATCCACC
This sequence comes from Ceyx melanurus, assembly GCA_024611195.1. NCBI lineage: Eukaryota > Metazoa > Chordata > Aves > Coraciiformes > Alcedinidae > Ceyx > Ceyx melanurus. The sequence continues at coordinate 58,252 of JANHGL010021934.1, read as the reverse complement.
ATAGCTTGGGTTGCAAAAAAGCATTTGTTTCAGTAAGACGTGTTAAATTGACTTTCCATGAATTTTAAGTTATTTTATTAATTATGCCCTAAATTTGTTTAACCCTCTTTCAAAATCAAACTTAATAAAGTGTCACCTTTGAATATTTTAAAATGTGAATGCTGATGCTCTTTTTCAGTTGCACATATCTTCATCTTGAAAAGCTGTGGTTTCGTTTATATAAAATCATCAGTGTCAGTAACCTTGGGTAAAGTAACTGGTGGCATCAGTCTCTTACATTCAAATTCTCTGGTACAATTCCTGAAGCGAAATTCTGTTTGCAGCACTTAACTTACATAATTTTATATGTTGTTTTGCAGATCATGTTCATGTTGATGAAAAGATCTTTTAAGTATCAGTCACACTGAAAACTCTTTACAAAGAATGTTTGTACATTTGGATTGGAAATACACATTCCCTTTGTGTGTAAGCATATGTCCCACTGGCTGCTTACAAACACTTTATAAATAATTTTATTTGCTTTGACTATTTGAAAATTTTAAATATTTTCTATACTTGTATACATTTTTTTTTTTTGTTTAAGATGAACGAAACCCCTTCTCTGCTTCCCAACATGCATGCACACTGATACTGTGTTTGAGTCTATTTTTAATCTCTTCTTCTGTCTTTAGGGATGTTTTTATTACCCAGCAGGAGCTTTACAAATTACGGTAATTTCTCTCATATTAAAATATGGTCTTTGGTGGCAACAGTTCTTTTAACACGCTGAAATTCTCTGCTGTCCAAAAATGACTTCTTGACTAACCCTTTTCCATTACCTTTAAACCTTGATGTTCACCATGTCTCTTAGTCTAATTAAGACTGCTGGGAACTGAACCAGGTTCCTGAGCATGTTAAGCTGTGCAAACTGGCCCCTGGAGTCCCGAGCCACAACTCTGGTGTACAATATCAACAATTTTTGTGTTGAAATGGATACACTGAGCTTCAATATAGGCATTGTTTGTTTATGCTTGCAAATCACAGTAAGTTAGTGGCCTTAGGCAAAGAAGTAGTAATGGGAATTCAGTGATGTAAATAACCTTGCTGGAGAACTTTGCCACGGTCATAAATAAAGAAGCTCTCGGATGCCTTCCCTCCCTTTCAAAAATAAAATCTATATAGGATTTTTACTGCATTGCATGACTGCCTGCTTATACTCCATTGATGAACCTGAAGATAACAGGTTGAAGATATTTCCATTTTGTTAAATTTTGGAGTAAGGCCTCTCAGGGATTTGTTAAAGTCTTACTAATGGGCAAAAATCTGTAGTCTTTCTCTTCTGAATTTTAGTCTGTGTATAATGTAGGCTGTATATGGTGCATGTGGGGACTCAAAGAACATGTGTCTAACTACAAACATTTTTGGAATTTACTGGGTGGAGTTAGTGCAGTCTGCAGTTTGAGCAGGAACTTTGTGTTGTGTCCTCTTGTATGGAAGGGAGGTTGGAATGCAGCCCCAAACAGAGGCCTGGGGTTTGGAAATCCTTTAACCTATGCAGTGACACTTCAAAATAGTTGTGAACTGAAAACAGAAAGGTGTTATGAGAAGTATTAGGAATTAGTTACATATATTAGAAGTATTAGTATTAGTTGCATGCTATTTATCTTCCAGCAGTGTTCAAAACATTGCTTTAAATTTTGTCTTGTAATTTTAAATGTGGATAATTCATTAGTCTGTTACTTCAACAATATTTATCTGTTGATTAGAAAGTGTTTGGTTTGTTTTTTTGTTTAGAACAGGAAGTCTCCCTCATAAAAGTGATGGGGTTTTTTTGTTACTAAAAACAATTTTGCAGGGTGTATTTGTGTTAAACTTTAATGGGTTAACATGATGAACAAGGAAAGTGTTCATGTTGCTGTTGTTTAAAGGAAAATGGCACAAATGGAGCAAGAGTTTTACAGGCAGATTGAACAGGTGAAATTTGGAGAAAAATAGACAGATTTGGTAATAGTGCTAATAATGAATTTTGCATTAGTTTGAAATAATAGTTCAGTATCTATTAGATGAGTAGTGAGAGAGGAAATTTATCTCGTTAAAATATATTAACTCTGACAGCCTCTATGCTGTATTTTTTGTTTCCTGAAGTATTTTTAGACTGGTTGTTGAGAATATATTTACAAATGTTTGTATAAGTACATATGATGATCCTCAAAGTTCATGTTCAGTTCTTAAATAGCAACTTTATTGGGTAAAACCACCTGTAACCCCCAGAAGGATGCAACTTGATACCAGTGCTGTCTCGGACTGGACACTGCTGAAGTGGTAAGACTACAAGTAGTCAAGGTTCACCACTGTTCTCTACAAACTGCCACTGAGCAAAGCTGGCAGTTGCCCCCCTTTTGCCATTGGATTAGTAAGCAATGGAGTGAGTAGATGAGAGAAGCAAAAATGAGCAGAAGGGGAAGTTTATGCATTTTCCAGTGTGTTGTGTGGTGGCTGGGGAAGAAAGTGGAAGGTGACGGGGGAGCCATGTAGCATCTGGTACTTTGGAGGGTATTTGATGGCACCTCTGGACATGCAGTGTGTTTGTTGTTCACACAGTTACACAGGGATGGTGCATGCCTAGGGGGGCTGTGGTTTACCTTATATTCTTTGTTAGCCTGTACAGACAGTGGAAAGGACTCTCTCTAACCCAAGTTACTTGTCTCTTGACAAGTGTCTGTGTGTGATTAGTAGGACCTTATTAACACTGATACTGTAGCTTTGTTTTACCTTGTTGCTGACAAAGCAAATCTCTTGCCCTTCCTTCCTCAGTAGTTTAAAAGCAGTTGGCTGGGTTAATTGTAGAAAATACAGGCAGGAATATATATAATTATTGTTTCCCCCCCCCCCCCAAGAAATACAAAGATATAAAACCAAAGATGGTTTTAAAGAACTGTAAATGCCACTAATAATTCTCCTTGTTTATTCTATAGTTAGAAAGAAATCTTCAGGGGATATACTTTTTTTTTTTAGTCTGGAAGGATTAAAAGAATGATGGTTCTGTGACAGAAGAAAGGAGGAGATAGCTTCTTTTTAAACTGCTTTTGAGTCTCAGAAATTTCTTTAGCATACTTTAAAGTAGAAGATAAATATTCTGTGTATGGAATCTTTAATGTAAATATTTGAAAGTGCAGAACATTATTTAATTGTAATAATGTGTATTTCCTAAATAATTATAAAAGGATATTAAATAATTTGGGCAATTATCACTGCTACATCATCCAAAGTGTTAAATAGCATTTTTGCTATTATTTTGCTACATATCTCATTATGTTGATAATAGTATTAAAAATTTCCTAATTCAAATTGAGAATAGTAAAAATGTTAGGCTTTATAAACTTCACTATATAGGAAGTTTAAGGGAGTTCTTTTGATTTTGATGGGTTTGAGCATCTTTTCCATATGGATTCAATTCACATTTTAATCAATGTGGAAGTCATTACTCTGACATCTGAAACTGAGGTAGCAATAAAAAAAGTTATCACAAACAGGACAGCAGTCACAAATTATTTTGTGTTTATTACTGGGTGGCCCTTTTGAAACTTTCCCAAAGTTAATTGGTTCCAGATATTTGAGAAATGAAATTGTATTATGACAAATTTATTTCTGGTCATATTTAACTTGAGTCTCCTCAGTAAAGCTGGCTTAAACAGATAAGTTGTGAACCCACTCATGTCTGTCTCCAGTTTTTGTTGTAGTAGCTTTATTGAACCAAATCACTAGGATTAAAGACCACGAAAACAAACCCTGGTTATGACTGCACTGCTCTTGTAAATTATTTGTCATATCTCTAATGTTTTACTGTGGTCTAAAGTGCTGCTGTGTTAGCTTAAATTGTTCACAAAGATGTCATGTTGGATTAAATGCCTATGTAGAATTTATATATGTCCATGAGCAACACTTCCAGCTGCCTGTGATGGGAATGTGTGTGTGTGAGGCTGTGGACATGCAGACCTGTCCCTGCTGTCATGGCGAGTGACCAGCACGGGCTGGAACAAAACCTGGAGTTTCAGCCTCCACTTCCAGTGCCAGGGATAGCTCCTGTATGCAGGACAGTCTGTCTGAGTTGTTTTGTGGTTGAAGGCATTCAGGGAGATGTTAGTAGGGATTTGGGGAGGGGTTACTTATGTTGCTCACCTTAGATTATATATGCTGGGGCCAAGGAGAGGCAGGTGAGCCCAGGGCAGAGTGTGCAGCACCTCACATTGTTCTTGTCTTCAGTTGGTGTGATGTATTTTCTGTAGGAAGTGTAGCAGATTTCAGATATTTGTAAGTAGGAGAGAAGTATGGCTAAAGAGCATATTAAGTGCATATTACATGCACATGTAATGGAATCTTCATATATGATTGTGTAATCCACGGCTCTTGCTATATTTATTGAATATTCAACATATGCACTGAATGTTCATATGCCACTAATGTATAACAATAGTTTTATGTTTTCCCATTTTGAAACTAAGTTTATGCATTAAAAACATGGTAAAAATGAAGCTACCTTAGTATTTACTGTACCTATCATTCACTATGTACCTCGAATCTTTTTTGTTCCTGTAAGAAAAGCCCTTTTTCAAATTTCCTAAACTTTTATTAGGGGTATCAAGTTTTAGTCTTTCAAGACTTTCAACATCTAGAGTTGGAAATAGCTAAAGCTATTTCTAACAAGTAAATTAAGTAAATATAGTCTTGTAATGGTAAAGTCAAAAGTGTAAATTACTAAGAATTAGTTAGATTTCTCTTAATGAAAGTTCTAATTTGTAGCTTGGTGTGCCAGGTCCTTAGAAGACAGGTTTTTTTTTTTCCTGTCAAAGTTTGTGTATTATCATCTGTGGCACACTGGTGATAGTATACATATACAAAAACTGCACACACGTGTATATAAACTTTAAAAACACACCCAGTGAAAGAGAGAGCCTTTGTCCATCTATATGTTTTCCAGAATTAGCTGTAAGTAAAAGTGTTAAAGGAAATGTTAGATTTGAGTGGGCATGGCTTTAATTAATGCAAGTCTACATTCTGTAAGTGTTGTGTTTGTAAAATTTATGAAAGAGCACTAAACTGCATTAGGGTAATTTATGGACCAAATAAATGTCAGTTGCTAAGATAAACTAGTGTAGGAAATAGTGTAACCAGGATTAAAAAAAAGGTGAAGAAGTAGAGTAAATGATAAGCATTGTAAGAACAGCGCTACAATTGATTCTTTATATCCACCCGAGCAAGTATAAGGTCATTTGCAATATATTTATTAGCAGTCTCAGGCTAATAAAACAACACTTACAGAGCAATTTTTTTTTTTTTTTTTTCCTTTAATAAGGAGGGGGAAAAAAAGGGAATCTGTATGCTTGGCTCCTTTTTATAAGGTTGTTAAATTTTCCATTTGGCATTTCGGAGCAGCGTTTTACATTGTGCTCAATTAGTGCAGATGAGGCAATCGAAGCGCCACTTTCAGAAATGTACTTAATTGCTGTAAACTACTGAGGGAACCATGTGTTTCTGGCTCCCTGGGTGCCAGCCACAGAGACTCTAGTGACTTCTGAAGTCTAATCCCAATTCACGTCTCCACATTTCTGTGGCACTTGCATTTTGGAAGCTGTAATGGGCTCTGGCTGTTTACGATCATGTGCTGCTATGCCTCCCATCTGTAGTATATTGTGGAAGTGAAAGCTCAGTGCACAGGAAGAAATTGAGAAAGATCCTCTGTGGTAGCAGTCAGAATACTTAAAATAAAGCATAAAATGCCACCTCCTTTTTCTAGGGATTGGAGGAAGGGCTGAAGAGTCTTTTTCAGTCATGAGGGTTCTGGATCAAGTTTTGGGATAGGATTTACTTGAAGCTTGCACTAGCCATTATAACTTAATGCCTAGTTTGATGACAGACCTTTCCCAGCTTGATAACAACCTTTTCCCATTAGCCTTTTTTTGAGACTTTGGTTGAAAACATTTTTTAAACAGCTACTAGGCGTTTATACCAAAACACAGATGATCATCTGCTTCTTCCTTCTACCTGTGTGTTAAGCAACAAACATCACCTCACTGCTCTGATTCAAGCTGTTTTATCTGAAGCTTTTGTAAAATGGTAATACATAATTCCCTTTACTACTGTGTGAAGAAGATGACTGCTAATGGAAAGTGTTCCCATATACATACTTGTGTTAGTGTAAAGCCTGTAGCACAGCTATATCTCGGAAAGCATTTTGCTGTTGACAATTCATGCTAACATTTTTTCTGATGTTTTGATAATGCAACTCCTTTAAATTCCAATGAAGAATGAAGCCCATCAGTATTAGAAGCTTCAGCACCATTTTAGATTTTTCTTGTACATTATGGCAATGAAGAGGTAAGACTTAACATCTGAGAGAGGAAAAAGTTTGTAATGAAGGCTTGGCCTGATACATGAGTTTAGCCTATCATAAGCTACTCTTAATATTTGCAAAACAGATGCATCCTTTCTTCAGACATGATTTGAAAGCTTTCTCAAGTGTGAGCCTGGGCAAGACATTAACCAGTCTGATTTATGAGCCCATTTGATGTTTCTGCACTTAGCAGGATTAATTTGTTCATTTGATGGGAAATGCAACGTGGTTTAGGCTCAGTTGATTGTCGGCCATGATCTCTAAATTGCTTTGAGTATTGCTACATTCCTTATACAGTTCATTCTTCTGTAAGTGTGATTTATGTACTCTCTCCCCTGAGAGGTATGAGCTGTTATTTGGCACTGCTAATGTACAGGCTATTCAGCTGAAAATGCTTAACCATGCAATCCAATGCAGTTTATATAACAGGCGCACTACATGTATTTGGTACCTTTAAACCTTGCCAGGAATAACTGTACATTTTGTTCCTGGTCAGAAATCCTCTCATTATTTTGTACTTGTTACAGAGTTTGTTCTGAGTCTTAAAATCCTTATGGTTCTTTTACCTTCCTTATATGTTTAACATAAAGAGAATGGCTAAATGTAGGGTAAATAAGATGGTCTGCTGAAGGGATTCTGTGGTTTATCTGTCCCTAAGATGGGGAGCACAGAGTCACAGATTCACACAGATTCACAGATATTAGGGGTTGGAAGGGACCTAGAAGATCATCTAGTCCAACCCCCCTGCCT
>JANHGL010021934.1:22682-45769 GCA_024611195.1 Ceyx melanurus | reverse complement strand
TATATACAATAACATGCATATATTATATATGTATATTATATATTATTAGCTGTTATTAGCTTTATATTATATAAAATTAGCTGTTATATTGTGCTGGTTGATTTGAAATTAAAACCCAAGAACTAGGCAAGTTGGATTTTTAGTCAAAGGAGATCTGGTGTCTTGTAGAGATCCTTTTACTATCAGCAAAATAATATCACATACAGAATTTCAGAAAGTATACTAGGTGTGTAAGCTCATTGTTCTTTCTTTGTTGCTGTCAAGCTGGAGCACAGGAAGTTCCACCTCAACATGAGGAAGAATTTCTTTACTGTAAAGGTCACAGAGCACTGGAACAGACTCCTCAGAGAGGTTGTGGAGTCTCCTCCTCTGGAGACTTTCAATGCCTGCCTGGATATATTTCTTCGTTATCCGCTCTGGTTTTGTCCTGCTCTGACAGGAAGGTTGAACTTGATCTTTAGAGACCCATTTTCCAGTCCATGGCATTCTGTGATTCATTTGTGCATCTTTTTTCCCCTGTTATATATGGAACATTAAGTATGATGAGGTTTAAAATTAAAAAAAAAAAAAAAAAAAAAAAAGGCTTTTGGTGCAATTATGTTTTAAGTTTCTCCACCCTCCATATCCAACCTGTACACCTGGAATGCCAGCAGGATGTTCTGTGTGTAAGGATTTCAGTGTGGCTTGGCTTGTCACAACTAGAAACCACAGAGGAAGGATGGCTATCCACTTGGCTGGAATGAAGCATTTCCAACACAGAGAATTTGAGGAGTTGGGTTGTGCTTCTTTGGGCAGCACAGGGAATTTACAGGTCATCTGTAATTTGCCTTTTTGTTGCTGTTGGGGTTTTTTTGTTTGTTTGTTTTGTTTTGTTTGTGTGGGTTTTTTTTCTTTTTTTTTTTTTCTTTTTTTCGTTCTCATCACTGAAAATAATATTGTGGAATAACTGTAACAGGGTGATCAGGTGGGTTGTGGGACCTCCATCCTTAGAGATGCTGAAAACATTCCTGAACCAAGCCCTGGGAAACCTGCTCTAAGGGGCCCTATTTAGGAACAGATGACCCCAGTGGTCTCTGCCAGATGATTCTGTTTGTACCTGCATTTGTGGAGCAGAAAGGAAAAGGTAGAAATGTGGGAGTTTGTCTAAAACTGAACTGTTACAGATAAATTCAGATTTTAAGACTGGCTAGTTTTTCCTAGACTGATCACTGTTATCATTAGTCTGTGTGATGTTACAGGTCTGTGAATGTGTTAAATTTCTGAACTGTTTAATCTTCTTCTGTACAAGACGTTCTTCATTGTAGAAGATGAGTCAGATTACTCTTTTGAAAGATGAACTGCTTCAAGAATCCTCTTGAATTTTGCATACCTTAAACCCAATAGCTCTTCCTCCAGCTTTGTCATTGTCAGTGCATGAATGGCTCTAGGTGGCCTCATCCCCCCCATGCTGCTTGGGTAGGAAGCTGTGATTGTAGGACTAATCTTCTCAGTGGTACTTGGCATTTGAAGAGTGGCACCCATAGCAGGATATCTGTGGTGCTGGATTTGCTGTTGCTGTGATTTGTCCTTGTTTCTGAATGATATCTGGCATTAATGATGTGAGTACAAGTGTATTAAGAGAGATCTTTTAGTAGTAGATAAGAAAGTGACACACACCAGTGGTTTTCAAAAGAAAGAAAAGGAGCTTAGCTGTATTGACAGAATGCTCAATTTGGCTGAAACATTCTTAAAAACGTTAGTGAAAGAAACCAATTTTTGGAAATACAAAAGATTGTGTGAGGTTCACTTCATCTCTCAAAGAAGGAGGTTTTGAGAAGAGCTGCATCATCATGGGTGTAAATTAAGTAAAGCAGTCTGATGTTCTGGAGCTTATACATTAATTTACAGAAAGGGGTGGGGGAAACATGAGATAATTAAAAGCTCTTCTATAAAATTATTTTCTGCAGGCAATTTAAAAATAGGCAAAAATTAGAAATGAGTAAACCCCAGTTAATCTGTCTAGGAAGACTGAGGAGTTCATCTCAAGAGTGTCTTTGCTACTACTATGTTTGAGATACATCTATGTTAATGTAGTGTAGCATGAACCCAGCAAGTCTTGCAGTTATGTAAGCTGCTTATTTTTTTAAATCACTATTTAGAAAGACAATTAGCTACTGCAACCTACTTTCATTTATAAACTTTATAAATGTATTTATCAAACAGCCTGCTAATTACTTTTTAATATAGATGCTTAAATGTTAGAATATTTTTTTTATTAGAACCAGATATTAAAAACATGCTTTATTACAGTTGAAATTGAAACCAGCTTCTCAACTTGTTATGGAAACAAGTCTTTAAAACAAATCTGTTCTTGTGTACTCTAATGTACTGGTCCATGATTTTATGCAACCAATGAATTTTTTCATGCTTTTTTGCAACCAGTTTAGAAAGAAAAGGGATAGAGAACTTGCAGATCCTTTGACTCATAATGCAGACTATAATACAGTTACTTATGTTTCTGTCAGAAGTATGTGCTAATTGTCCCACTAGATTAAAGAAAGGATGGGACAACTAGCACAGGAAGTATGCAACCTAAGTAAAGATGAACCTAATTAAAGATTTCCCCAAAGCTGTCTTCCCTGTCACTTTCACATGGCAGTGTTGTGTTTTGTAATACCACTGTTACTAACTGGGCCTCAGTTGTTTTTAGTACAAGAGTTGCATCACTTTCTTGTTTTTTTTTTGATACTTGTTTGTTAATTTAAGAGTATAATATTAAGCACCAGTTTTAAAAATTAAAGTTGCAAAATATTACATATCTATTTTTCCCTCGCTGTTCCACTTTTACCTGACAACCCATGGAAGACCATTATCTGGGGCTGGGCATCTTTGTCCTGTATGAAGAGCCTTGTGTACGTGCTGCAGTGTCACACTGTTCAGGTGGTTACTTTTGTCTATCTAGCCTCAATAAACCTCTCACTGGCAATAAACCTTTGCCTAACCTGTGCAGAATGTTCTTAATAACTTACTGAGGTGATGCAGGTGTAAAATTGGTGCTAAAGGTAGCTGACACTTCAAAAACAAAGTGTAAAAATTTAAGCAAATGTTCATGAGCTGTCTGGTTTGAAAATAATTACTGTATGTGTTGTTGCAGGCCACGGAAACGCTGTTTCGCATGGCAGTGGCAAGAGGAGCTATTACGCCTTTAAGACATGGAGAAGTAAGGCCTGACATAGCTATAGAACTTTTTTTTTTTTTAATTTTAACATCTTGTATAATGTTTTATTAATAAGATGCTTTATAAATTCCTAGGAGATATATTGTCTTCAGGTAAGTGAAAAGGGCTGGACTATATAAAACTTGCATATCTATGTTACAGGGGTTTTTTTTAAAAACTAAATAAAGAATTTAAATCCTGCCGAGTGGGAGATTAACTTAAGAAAACTCACTGTTTTTCTCTTTGCCTGAATCATAATTTAGCCTTATATTAGATGTGACTCAGAAGAATATCCCTTTAGCCAGGTAATTTTTCACTGGATTTTCTCTATTAAAAATTATAGAATCTAGAGAAATTCATATGAGGTTGATCTTTATTATTGGGTAGCTGTGGACATGTTACTTCATCCTATGTCGGTTTCTTTCAAAAAACAGTAAGTTCAGATAGTATATGAAGTATTAATACTCTCTTCTAATAAGAATGCATATTTTTGTATATTATGTTGCTTATAAAGGTATATATATATACTGAAGCAGCAAGACAAGTGATGAGCCATGGTTAGCAAGAAAGGAACTGGATAAAAGTGCATCTGTTTGATGATGGTGAACTTTATGTTGGTGTAATGTGTGTGTCCTGTGATGCTATTTTTCATTTATTCCTTGGCTTCAGTGGAAGTGCAGTTAGCACTAAACTAGAAAATTTATAGGTACAACATAGAGTTTACTTTTTTTGTAAGAAGGCAGTGGGAGAAGTAAAAATATTTCTCTCTTCTCTTTTTTATCAAACTATATCCAGGAAAAATAAATCTTTTCACTCAAGGAAGATATTTTCATTAAATTCCATTGTGGAATTATAATTTATCTAGTCTGAAAATGAGGAATGACATTAATCAAATTAAATTAGTTTTCCAGAGGAAACATATAACTATCAAGATTCATATTAAAATTTTTTGAGCTTTTCCAATAAATTGCTGAATGCTTTCATAGTGTATAAGTAGAAAGAGAGCCAAAAAAAAAATGTTGACTTTTAGCTACAGTTGACTGTATTCTGTTTAAGAAGTGTGAACTTGGCAGTGAAAATCAAAGCACAATGATTTGTTTATTGGAAATTCCAAACCATGGAGGCAGAAGTCCAAATGTGCAAAAGTGCTATTCAGCTTTCACAGCAGTACTTAAATACGTAACCCCATTTAACGTTTAAGAGGGTGTAAAACTGTTCAATATTAGAAGGCAAAAATCATACTTGTTTAGTTTCATAAATTAAAAAGGACAATATTCTGTCTGCACCACTGGACAGATTAATGTGCCAAGATTTCTTCTATACAGAAAAAACAGGGTGTATGAAAAACTGTCCATTATAAACCAGTTGTCATCACTGGGTGGCTTTGTCATTTGTAATATTGTTTTTTCTATGGGAAATTATTTTTTTGCCTCCTTCTGACATTTCCTTATTCATTGGGACTCATCAAGCCTTTACACATACAGAATTTTGTTTTTTTCCTTTATTATCCTTGAAGAAATGGAAAAAATCAGTTGTAATGTTTATTTGCACATGGTTTGGTAAATTACTGTTCAGAGTTTAGAAAAATGGTGCTGCCAGAAGTAGTTATCAAAATTGGGTACATTGTGCTAAAAGTTATCTAACTGTGCGATATAGATCATATAGGTTCCTGAAGAATCCATGTAGTGCAGCATAATCCATGTAAAGGAATCAAACCCAGAAGCATAGTTCATTTTCAGCATTTAATATGTTGCTTTTCATGTTAATTAGTTGTTGATGTCAGTTGCTTTGTTTCAGGGGTGGAGCATGAGGCAGAGCCTTGTAGAGTTTATTTTCTACTTTTAACACTTTTGCCTGTTCCCAAATGATCCACAAAATTTATTAGCAGATGTGATCACACCAAATCCATGGCTGCACTTGTGTAAGGTAGTCTTAACGTGCATTTCATAAATGTTGCAAGGTTTAGAGCTGGTGATAGGCACAAATGAAAACCGTGTATTCAGGGTACCTGGACATGTCATCAACTGCATATCTTCTCCAGCTATTTCTTCTGCATCTGACTTGATGTATCAAGCTAAGATCTGCTGCCGTTTATTCTTCGTGCTGTTCAGCCTCTTTCAGACAGAACTGCTGGCTTTGTGAGTGCTTCTTTTTTTCAGAAGAGGAAGACTTGCATAGGAGAGAACAACAACAACAAAAAAAGCTTAGGCTGTATGAGAGCCTTTATTTCATGATGGAGATAAAGTAGCTTGACATGTTTTGAACAGGTTTCAAAGTGACAGAGTCTTCAGTCTGCAGTATTAAAATAGAATGCCATTAATTTACGATATTTGGTGGTTTGAGTTTTTCGTTCCTTTTTTTCTCCCCAAGTTATACAAAAGCCTTTGTTAATGAAATGTGATGGGAAACAGACTATACAAAGGTTTTAAGTTTCTCAGAGGTTCAGTTCACAGTAGCTGGTGGATTTACCTGAGGTGCTTGAAGAGAATCTGTCCAAAGCTAAGTCTCTGATGAATATTACACTATGAGAAACAGGTGGAGGTGAATGGTGTGTCCTGTCTCTTCCTCTTGGCCTATTTAGTTCATTTCCAGGTGAGTTAATGGCCAACCTGAAGTTTATGTTGATTTGCTGGTGCAGACTCCCAGTTCCTTTGAGAATTACCAGTTACACTGACCATGTGGAAGGATGGGTTCAACAAATCTGAAGAAATTCGTTCAACAACAAAATTTCTTCAGAAGAAAGAAGAAAGTTCAACAAATGTCCGCTCATATATGTGTGTCTTCTGCCTTGGAGATACAGCAGTAGTGTGCCTTAAAGAGAGTTGTCAACCCAATGCTTTAATAGATAATGAGGCTGGAGCATTCTTAGCCATAGAAGTATTTGCCAATCAGATTTGAAGTATGAATAGTTACAAAAGTATAAGTGGCTTTGCAGCTTGAAGTGGCTTATGGCCTTACAGTGTAATATCTTTAATGATATGCATTGCTACGACAGGAGAGATTTATGCTTGAAAGTGGATTTTGTTGGAATAAGATGCACCTTTGCTTTTGTTTAAAGGTATGTTTAATAGATTCCAGAAATAAATATTAATTATGTGCATTTTCTATAAGGTAATTAATGTGAAGTGCAAAGCCGTTATTTCAGTTTCTGTGAAAAATGCTTGTTCTTATTCAACTGTATTATTTTTTAGAAATCAAAACCATGGGCTACTGAGTTATATGAGAGGATGTATATTTATTTTAGAATAATAGATTTTAAAATTTATCAAAGACTGAAGAAATTGAGCAAGCATTCAGTTCTTACATTTGTGGGTTGCACTGAATAATATACAGTGGATCACAAAATTCGGTACTGGCTGAAGGTACATTTCTAAAACAATTTTGTCTCTTTAAACTTTATGTATGTCTGCATATATTATCTGTAAGTTATTTTTAATTGTGAAATTTTATCTTGTGCTGATTTTAATAAAGAATTTCAACAAGGGAAGGGAGGGACAATGTTAAAGTTGTTAAATACTGCTACCTCAAGGTTCCCTGTCCTCCTTCCTCTCTGTCCACCATGGCATAGAAGAGCTCAGTGTCAAGTCTTGGGAACTCGGCTGTGGAATTAAGTCATGTAGACAAGAACCTTTGTATTAATAGCAATAACTGTAATTTTTTGTAATGAGAAGGGATATTGTGATTTTACTTGAAGTTATTAGAGAGCTTGGGACAACATAGTCATGTTCAGTTGTGTGCTGTAAAAGTGACATGGAACAGAGTGTGTATGTAAATATTTTTTTTATATAAAGGAGCTTGCTCTAGAAATTACTGAATTCTTGATTCTTTAAAATGTGGTGTTTGTCACAATCGTGTTTTTTTTTTCTTGTATTTTTGACCAACTTCATTTATAATACATGAGATGCAGGGAGACTTTAGATTCCAAAGAAGTACCGTGAATCACTTGAGATTAATTTTCATTGAAATAAAATTGTTGCGGGTAAAGGGTTTCCTGTGGTTTCAGCTCGGGGGCATACCAGGCCTAATTGCTTACAGGCACTTCAGAGACCAACTGGCAATGGTGTAGTGGACATCTGATCCCCTCGCTCTTGTGCCTTCCCATCACAAAGATGTCTTTATTATCTGGGGTTCAAATGTTCTGCTCTCACAGACTACCCAACATCTCTAGTTTCAATGCTTTTGTCTTGAATGCTTTGTTACTGTCATGTTAATATGTGAGGAAAGATGTTTTCTCAGATTTACATAAATCTTACAGCACTAGAGACACTGTAGGGCCCGATGGCTCTCGACTTTAAGACTTCTGTCTTTTTCAAAGGACGTGTTTTAAAAGCAGCTCTTTTGGTCAAAATGTGCCTTTGTTCTCACTGAAATGATAATGCTTCCTAGCAAACTGGGTTGACATTACAGAAGAAATCTGGTATGGTACAATGAAACTTAGCTTTTTGTAAGGCAATGTCAAAAACATTTTTTATTTTTTTTTTCTGCCTTCTAAGTAAGATTGTCAGTCTCTTGGATCTTACCCTGTGGGGTTTTACCCTCCTGGTTAAGGGTTGCTATTAAACAGGAAAACATGTTTTGGGTTTGTTTTGTTTTTGGTTAGTTTTGTTTTTTGTTTGTTTTATTTTTTCAATTTAATATGTTGCAAGCCAGCATCAATTTAATTTAACCAAGCTATATTTTCTGAATATGTGGTGTAAGATGCAAAGTGCCAGTAAGTTTCAGTATTAATTTCTCTTATCATTACCCTCTTATTTTTGAAAGGTATTTGCAAAACTAAAATGAGGGAGTTGCTTGCAGGCAGGTCTGAGTTCCTTTTCCTCTCTAAAGGGCGGCCTCCTCTCTCTGTCCCTAAGGCAATAATCTGTACTTTGATTTTTAGCTTTTTCAAAAGAAAAGAAAGTATCCTAGATCTGTGTACTGAAACATAATTTTTTAAAAATACCCTTTAAATTATTGGCAAACATAGTTACAGCTTTCTCTTCAATGAAGTCTTTTTTGGAAGCAGTATTGAGCCTGTCTTCTATATCTTCTTGAAAAGGAGCAGTAAATGGATAAAAAGGTATCCATAAGAATAGAATTATTCTACTATCTACCAAATTAAGGTTTTGATTTGGGGTGTATGTGTCAGAAGTATTTAAAAATAGTACTGGTATCTGGAAAATCCTTCTGGCAGGTCACAGTGGGTAACAGTTCAAAGGTAATTTAATTGCTGAAGACTGGCATACCTTATCTGTATTATCTGGAAGCAAGTCAAAAGTAAATAATCCTTCTTATTAAATGTAGTGAAAACCAAAGCTTTCACTTTAGTAAGAGAGAGAATGCCAATGAACCCTGAGGAGAAAAGCCATTGGATTACCTTTGAGATGTTCTAGTGTACAGTGTTCAAGTGATGTTTTTGCCATGTCTTCAGCTGTGTGAAGCTGATGTTGTCTAGGTTGTCCTGAATGTTTTTTTTAATGCAATTTATAAGTTTTTAATTTATTTAATTTAATCATTAAGAGGAAAGTAAATTAGTAAATTTACTTCACAAACTTAGTTCAATATGAGGAACTTTTCTGCTCTTCTAATATGCAGTTTTCCTAAGGATACTCTGTTTCTTACTAAAAATCATTGTGAGACTTAAAAGAATACTGACTTAATTCAAATAATGTTAAAGTGAAATGGTGAATTAGGGAATGGGAGAAAATCAACATACTGTAGGAATTATGCCTGGTATTAATTTAAGGTAGGAATACATGAAAATAGGATATTGACTACAGTATCAAGAGTTACCACAGAAGAAAGGTAACACAAGTTTGGAAACATAGATAACTTTCTACGTTAAGAAAGTTAGAAAGTAAGAAAACTTTCACTTTGCTTTTGAAAGTTTTAAAACTAGGTGATTCATGCTTTATATTTTTCTTCTAAATTTATGGACAAGACATTTGAAAGTAAACAGTGTGTCTGTTTTTCAAAGTAGAGCAACGGATTTTGACATCTACTATGCATAACTTTTGTTGCAAAGTAGATTTATTTTTTTTTTTAATGTAGGCTGATTGTACAAATTTATCTTAACAGTAATCACAGGTTTCTCTTTGTGAAGTGAAACACAGTGCTAAAAAGTGAACGGAATTATGATCAGAAATACCAGCTATCTTCCACCAAGATGTTTTTGACAAGGAGTGAAGTAAGGAGGGAATTATGTATTTTAATTATTTCTTTCTTAAAATTTTCTGATACCTTGCTTGTATATTCCAGATACCTTTTTCATCAGCAAAAGAGTGAGTGCCTGACAAATGCAGACTGCATAAAATTTTGGCAACAAAATCTAGGTGTTTCTGGTCTAGTTTTTGTTGTAACATGAATTCTGGCCATCAAGAAATATGGTACTGGGAAGTATGTGGGAGTTTTAAATGAAAATAATTGTTCTTAATTTCTTTCTCATTGCAAAATGTAATTAGCAATTGTCTTATCAAACACGGGCATCTCTTTTCATTTTTTAAATTGACAGCATTTGTTTAATAACTATTCAAATTGTGGTGTTACATGTCATTGCCTTGGAACGAAACTGTCATCTTGCTTTATATTTAAATCCTGCCCACAGTGAAAGGGTCTAGCAAATCCATTGTTCTGCCAGAGCAGGAACAGTCTGTAGGGAGAATTGTGTGTCTATATGTGAGGAAAGGCACAAGAGGTATTATAGATCAGTACTTGGACTTACTTTAGTGTTGACAATGTTATCTTTAATGCACTCATATGATTGAGGAAATAGCCAACTATGAAAAGATACTTAAATTGATAAATCTAAGAAGGTGTTCACATTAGCATTTAAGAATGCTAAATAATTACTAAAATATAATTAAAATATATTCTAAATGGATCTTCACTTCATGTGAGTTGTTTGGCTCAAGTTGTTGGAATAATATTTTCACGAATGTATGAAAGCATTGTCATCTTACAACAAAAATATGCATGTCAACAAACTCGTAGTTTATGCAGTTTGTAGAGTGACTTTGAAGAAGGAATAGTTTCACTTTAGTGTAAATATAATGTACAATCAATTACTTCCAACAAAGGATATTTTATATACCTTTAGGAAAGCAGCATAACCGTAAAAATCACACTAAAGGGATTGTCAGTGATTCCTACTTGCTTTTTAGACTGATCCTTGAATTAAAATATTTAAATATTGTCCTCTCAATTTTGTAGCCAATGTAGGGGAATGGCTCATGACCATTCTTGAAAGCCCAGTTGGTGGCACAGGTCAGTTTGACAAGAAACAAATATCAAGATAGATGTCAGTGTCTGAGGAGTTAAGATCAGTTTTTGGACTTTGCACCATAGGCTCTTTTCTCAGGTGACTGAAGAAAATCCCTGTGTTTCTTTTTGTTCATTAATTTTTAATGTTTCCATTCAAGCTATGTTACATTTCCTATCCATATATTAGACTTTAAAAAATATCTTTGATTATGCACAAGCAAAAGCAAAAAAAAAACCAGGTAACTATCTTCAGTAAATTTGAATTGCCCTTTATATTATCAGATTGTATAAACCTAAAGGCCATTTGAAATGCATTTTTGGGAGCTTATAAAAGAGGTTGTCTTTGTTACAGGCCGCAAGAAAGCTCTGTATCCTGTTTGATGTTCAAAATTTGCTGAAAATTGCACAATTGATAGTTTATATTTCCTTATTGAGGAATAATTCTAGAATGTTGCTGGTGAACTCATAAATGTGAAAAGAAAGGGAGAAATGTGAACACAATGTATGCAATAAGTAGTAACAACTAATAGTTCTCTTTTGACCCTGTCTCCCTTAAGATCCTCATGGACAAACAGTTCAAGCTGGATGAGCAGGCTGTGAGGTGGGTTGAAAAATGACTGAATAGCCAGGCCCAAAAGGTGGTAATAATGGGCACAAAGTTTAGTTGGAAGCCAGTAACTAGCAGTATACCCCAGGGCTCAGTAGTGGTTCTGATCCCACCTCACATCTTCATTAGTAATCTGGGTGATGTGGCAGGGTATACCCTCTTCAATTTTGCTGATAACATCAATCTGGGAGAAGTTGCTGATGCACCAGAGAGTTGTGCTGTCATCCAGAGGGACTTTGAGATGCAGGAGACATGAGTTGACAGCAACCTCATGAAATTCCACATGGAGAAGTGCAAAGCCCTGAACCTGATGAGGAACAACCCCAGGCACCAGTGCATGCTGGGGCCATGCAACTGGAAAGCAGCTTGGTAGAAAAGGAACTGGGCATTCTGATGGATCCAGGTTGGACATGAGGTGGTAATGGGCCCTTGCTGAAAAGGCAGCTAATGGTATCCTGGGCATTAGACAAAGCATTGCCAGCAGCCTGGGGAAGGTGATAACTTCCTCTCTATTCAGAACTGATGAGGCCACACCTGGATTCCTGTGTTCACTTCTGTTGTCCTCAGTACAAGAGAGATATGGACAACCTGGAGGGAGTCCAACAAAGGGATCATGAAGATAATGAAGGGACTAGGTCATCTCTTCTATGAAAAGAGGCTGAGAGCTGAGACTGTTCAGCCTGGAGAGGAGGAGTCTCAGCATGGGATCTTACAGTTGCTACTTGAAAATCTTCATTCTTCTTCATTTAAAGAACTTGTTTGAGTTTGCTTTGGGAGGCTAACCTTAACCCTAGATAACAGCGTATTTAGGAGAACAGTCTAGCTTCAGACATTTAAGTACCTCTACAAATAAATTTGGGTTCTTTGACAGTGGTGTGATCTATACAGCACCAGGGTTGTTGACACCAAACAGGAGACATCTCTCTTGAAGAGGGATGAGGGTCTTGGCAGAGACAGGTTCCTGGGCTTCATCAAGAAAAGTGTGTTCAGCAGATGGAGAGAGATGATTCTGCCCCTCTACTTTGGTGAGACCTCAGCTGGAGTACTGCATCCAGTTCTGGAGCCCTCAATGCAGGAAAGCCATGGACCTGATGGAGCGGGTCCAGAGGAGGGCCACAAAGATGATCAGAGGGCTGAAACACCTCTCCTATGGGGACAGGCTGAAGGAGCTGGGGTTGTTCAGCCTGGAGAAGAGAAGCCTCTGGGGAGACCTCATAGCCACCTTCCAGTACCTGAAGGGAGACTACAGAAAGGCTGGAGAGGGGCTGTTTACAAGGGCCTGTAGTAAAAGGACAAGGGCTAATGGGTTTAAATTAGAGAAGAGTAGATTTAGACTGGATATCAGGAAGAAGCTCTTTCCCTTGAGGGTGGTAGAGCAGTGGCATAGGCTCCCCAGGGAGGTGGTTGAGGTCCCTTCCCTGGAGATATTCCAGGTGAGGTTGGACAAGGCTCTGAGCAGCCTGGTCTAGTGCGAGGTTGTGCAGGGGGTTGGACTAGCTGACCTTTGGAGGTCCCTTCCAGCCCTAGCCATTCTATGATTCTATGAAATATAAAGTACATTTTTGTTCAAGAAAATACCAAATGCCATTGCTCAGTTTTGAAGTGTGAGTGTTGTGAGGCTTAATTTACCTCGTTTTGAAGTTCTGTAGTAACTGATTTCATATAATAATTTATTTTAATATTTTTTACACTATTAAAACTTTATCATCTCAAAGGATTATATTGCTTTTCTTGACTAGCATCTTAGTGTGAGCTGGTTACACTATGTGGCGATGTGGGCTGCCAGCAGTAGGAATGTTAGCAGGCTTCAACTGTTAGAACAGTTCTCCCACTTGGAACCATGAAAACAATCTGTTCCTGTCAGTTACAATTTTATGGAGACTAATTCTTTGTTGATGGAATCAGGTGAAAAATAATGTGGTTCTGATTAGCAACCAGTATTCAGAGATGATTAAGGTCTCAGAGAATATTCTTTTGGACATGTGCAAGTGTTCAGATGAGTGTGTATGACTGTGCATGTATATAATATATGCATCTTCCTATGTTAAAAATGATGGATAGTTTTATTTACACTTGTTTTTAATTATTTGTACTATAATTTATAAAATTGTATTATTGAATACATTTTTATTGAAGAATAAATACTCAGTTTCACTGTTTCTAACTTTCAGAGACTTCTGTTTTTAAACTCAACAACTAAATACTATTTAATATATCTATGTAACATAAACTGAAATAATGAACACTGATTTCTCTTAGAAATATTTATTATACAAGTGACTGCCTGAATAAAATAATGACCTTTCATTTTTAAGTATCCTGCAGAGCTACAAGAAAGAAACTGGTATCTGCAGGCTGCCTAATGGAATGCTCACTGCATCACTACATGCAATTAAGCATAAGTGATTTTTCTGCTCAGGACAGGCTCAAGACTGATTTAGCAATGCAACTTAATTACTTATAGCCCTTAGAGAAAATGGCCCAACAGGTTGAGGTTGTTGGTGGGGTAATGTGGGAAAGTTATTGCTGAAACTCCTTTCCCCATTTCTGCTTTTTTGTTAGCAGTACTTAGCACTGTCATCTGTGAACTAAGCAAATATTCCCACAAGAGGTATACATTATTTTTTTCTTTGTTACAGGTAAAAGAGAACTATAATGCAACTTTGCATCAGATCTTCTGATCGAATCCCAACTGCTCCCTGTATGGTTGAGGTTCTTCTGTACTAACAGAAACTAAAACTTAAAAATTAGTTCTCAAATGCCTTTGTAAGTGTTAAGTCATCATTCTGGCCATAGAAATCTCAGGTTAAATGCACGTTTGCTTCTTCACAATTTAATATGTCATAAGTAATTTTTTCTTTATTGTTTACTCAAGTTTAGGAAATACAGTGAAGGATCTGTGTATATGTGTGTGTGTGTATATATATATATAAAATAATCGTAAGAACAAACTATTTAATACTCAAAATTGCTTCCATTTGAATTTTTAGGACTGTATCATTTAAAGGAAACGGGAACTTCAATTCTGTGTCTCCAAGGAATACATCTGGAATAACAATTCAGAGGGACATATGGCATCAATTGGCTTACATTTTTCCTATATAGGGATTCTGATTGCAGTTAGAAATATGGTCATTAATTATGCAGAATTAAAAATACAAATACTGTTGTCAATTTATATACTAAAATACAGTGAGTTCTGAAAAAATGTGGAAGTTGAGCAAAGAAAATTCACTTTTCTGTTTGACAAGTGTTAATTTGCTTTACTTTTGTAGTATATTTTTCCCCTTAAAGGTATTGAATCCTATACTCTTATCTCTTTTAATTATTCATAAATCTCTCATTTGCCTCTACAGGATTTTAATTTACAAAAAGAAATAATATTGCAGTTTTAATTTGTTCAGTATAGCTACCTTCTCAGTAGTGCTGAAAGTCTTGTTCCTGCTAACAGCTATGGACATGTTTATTGATGGAAATATTCATGGTAACGAGACTAAACATAAATGCCTAAATATTTGCAAGAGTGTGCAGCCTGAGACACTAATTCCCAAAGGCATGTTTAGCACAAGCTCTAGTGCTTTGCTCAGTGGGGAGTGAGTTTAAATATGTGTATGGGTCCCCTTGATTTCAACAGTATTTAACCAAGTAAGTGACTTAAACGTTTTCTAGACAGAAAATAATAAGTAATAATAATATATAAGTAATAATTTAGCCATGTACTTTATTTTTAAAATCAAAGCATTGGCAGATTCATTGGAATGAGCACTGTTCTAGCCTTATATTTACAGTCTCTTGAATATTTACCAACCCTGGCTTATATTTACCATCTTTGGCATATCTGGGGTATTTCTGACTATAAGTGGACAGCTGGCTGAACATGAGCCAGCAGCGTGCCCGGGTAGCCAAGAAGGCCAACAGCATCCTGGCCTGTATCAACACTAGCGTGGCCAGCAGGACTAGGGAACAAATTGTCTCTCTGTATTCAGCATTGGTGAGGCTGCACCTCAAATACTGGGTTCAGTTTTGGACCCCTCAATCCAAGAAGGACATTGAGGTGCTGGAGCATGTCCAGACAAGGCTATCAAAGCTGGTGAAGGGTCTAGAGCATAAGTCTTGGGAGGAGCTGCTGAGGGAACTGGGGTTGTTAACATGAAAAAAAGCAGGCTCAGGGGAGACCTTCTCACTCTCTTTTTGTAATGAGGTGGGGGTCAATCTATTCTTCCAAGTAAAAAGCAATAGGATGAGAGGAAATGGTCTCAAGTTGTGCCAAGGATGGTTTAGGTTGTACATTATGAAAAAAATTTTGTTTTCTCCAGTATTGCAGTGCTGGCTTTACGTAAGGTGCTACCAAGACAAAGTTATTTCTTACACTGAGTAGAAACAGCCCACCAGATTTGTGCTTCTATAGCTTTGTCCCCAAAGTGAGAGCTATGTGGTTAGATGAGTGCACACCTTACTGGAGTGGTACTGGGAAGACTGGGCCAGCCTGTTGAAGAGGGACTCTTTGAACCATCTGATCAGGAGAAGGCTATGGGAAAGGTTGTAAGCTGCAACATGATTTTTGTGCTGTCTGCTGTTACAGTGTCTCCAGTCCTACAGTGCTGAGTGTGGAATCCTTAAGTAGGGATTTTAAGAGAGCTAAAATGAGACAAAGCTGCTGTTATTGCTTTAATACGTAATTCAGTCATTTTCCCAGTATAGATGAGAGTTCAAACTTGTCTATATTAATTCCTTTAGGATATCTTCAGGAATTTTATTAAAAATATCTTAAAAATCTCGTTTCTATTTCTGATGTGCTTATCTGGTGTAATATTAAACATTTGAAACTATACGTATTAAACATTTTAAGATCTACTCATGAACCAGGGTTGCTTGAACTTTTCTTTGACCTATTCCTGTATTGTAGGCAGATTAACATATCAACATACTGTAGTAAATCACTTCATAATTAAATTCTTTGTTGATATCTCAGGGGTTTGAAATTCCTTTGGGTTTTCCCACCGCCACCTTTGAAGATAAGACCTGATTTGTCATGTTTTCCACAATTCTAAAGCAGTTTCTACTCAGGTGACCTAACAAGCAGATAAAAATGGTGCTTTATTTGGGAGAGAAAAAAAAAAGAGGTTTTTTTTAATGTATTAATTTATCCTTTTTACTGTAGAATAGTAAAGTTACAAACTTTCAGGATATCCAAGAAATTATATTAAATTGTGTAAGGCTATATTTTTATTGATCAAAAGCTTTCTAGTGTAAACACTTCTTTAATTGGAGGGAAGAAATCTTTGCTAGATATTCAGCATTTAATATAGTTATAAGACCTGAGAAGGCTCCTAATTTTTTTAGAAGACCTTTCAAAACAAAACAGAAGATAACAGAATTAAATTTTGAAGTATTCCTTTCTTATTTTTCAGTTCTTTTATCTTGCCTCTTTTGTGTGTTGAACTTATTACTTCTTAAAGCGTAGGTACCTCATGTCAGATTCATATAGGTTTCTTATATGAAATCTCCCAGTTTTACTGTGTTTTACTGTGGTTTGTCTGTTTGTAAGTTTGTTTTGTGTTTTAAGAAGCTAAATGGTAATAATGGTCTATGATTTTCCTCCAAAATTTTTTTTTCCTTCCTTTTTGTGTTTCTCCTGTGGTAATATGCCACAATATTTGTCAGCATTTGAAGAAGCATTTCATTGCCCCAGTAGTGAAGTAGGTGTTCTTCAACTAGTATGAAACACTGCCAAAAGTTCTGGAAGGAATCTGGGAATCACTTTGATGTTATGATATTTGTACATGGATACCAAGTTAAGGACCTTGTACAGGGGATACTTTAGTTTCTTACTTTTTCAATTTAAAGTAAAGCTCTTTAACACAAAGGCAGCAACAGAAAACCCCTAACACGTGGTGTTTTGGGTTGTGTCTGTTTGGTTTTTTGTTGTTGTTTTTTGGGTTTTTTTTGACAAAACCAAGGCAGCCTGTAATTAGAGTTGAAAAGGACTTTTAATGATGTACACATTTATTCCTCTTCCTTGTCCTGACAGGTTTAATTATTCCTAAATATCAGTGAGTAGACTGATGACTAGCACACAGTGGACTGGCTTTACTGATAATGGGACAGTGGTAAAACTGTTTTTGACATTTTGTTTCATTTTCTTGTAGGTCGTACTACTGAATTATTTTTCCTCAAGTAACCTGTGTTTTACTTGTCTGAACGACTTGCTTACAGTTTTTGTCTTTGCATCTAATAGGTCTTATAGGTCTTTTTTT
Organism: Ceyx melanurus; assembly: GCA_024611195.1. NCBI lineage: Eukaryota > Metazoa > Chordata > Aves > Coraciiformes > Alcedinidae > Ceyx > Ceyx melanurus. Next base: position 28,470 of record JANHGL010021934.1, on the reverse strand, counting down.
TTTTGGTTCCTTTGTCATCTTCTTGCCTGAAGTTTAGAAGATTTTAATCCATTTTACTGGATGCAATATTTACCCTTAAAGTTGTATTCTTCACATTTAAAAAAATTAAACTAAAATCACCTCCTCCTTGTTCCTTTTTTTTTTTTCTTTTCTGGATTCCTGGCATTTTTTCTTAACTTAAAATAACATGTTGAACTTTTCTATATTGTTCTCATGAACGTCTTTGTCTTTATTTCCATTTTCCCTTTTGCTTCAGGAAATGCATCTTTCATGTCACTGTCAGGCTGGGAAACAGCCAATTTATACAAGGACTAAACCCCACTAAAAACACCCTCTTTTATTATTTCCAGAGAACTGAACTCATTTTCTCCCTCCCTGTCAGTCTTGCTGTTGCTTCCTTCAATGCTTTATGCATTGTAAAAGCTGTGCTGTTATTAGCCCACTTCTCTGTGATCCATATCATCTAAGAGCTCCTGTTTGTGTACTGCTCTGTTCAGTTATTTCTGAAAGAATGTGGAAAGATGCTGATTATTAGTTTCACTTTTTCCAACATTGGATTTGTGGCAAATGATAAGGAGGTAGGAAAGTGAGGTTTTGTCATTAAAACAGTGAGGCTTTGTCATTACTACAGCTGAAACAGAAAATTACAGTGGTTGTTCTGAAGATAGCAGTTTGCTCAAAGAAGTGTTCTGATATTACATGTGGGTGCACATCAAGTAGGACAGGAGAAAACACCTCAAAGGCACAAGCTTATGAGCTGAAATAATGGCATGTTATTTCTCCTTTGGTGTACATTTAAAATACCTTTGCAACAGTAAAGACTAGATGGTTTTCTTTTAAATATTCAAGCTCAAGTACTTGCAGAAATGGGATGCACTCATCAGTAAAGTACTTCCCATGGCAGGGAGAGAATTTCTTCTCCAAAACCCTGCAGAAAAGTTTATGGCTGGTGCTTTTATGTTCAGATGCCCCCTCTCAGCAAGAATCCTTTGTGTATACTGACAGTATCTTTTCACTAAAGAGGATATATCCAAATCTTATATGCTCCTCTTAACAATATGATTAATTTCTTTCAATATTTCTTCTGTTCTCAGAAGGGACTGTAATTGATGCCAAGTAAGTAATTTAAAGTGTTAAAATATTCATGCCAATAACGCAAATGATTTTTATCTGTTAACATAAGATCGTTTTGATTGCATGAATAAAGTATCTTCAAGATTTACTTGCAAGAGGTTTAATAAAGAGAAATACATGAATACAATAGTTTGCTTTTGTTCACCAAAACTAATATATTTTTTCAAGCTTTCAGCCAAATACCTGTAACATGACTAATCTGTTAAAGTATTCTTCAGATTAAAACTTTGTGTACAATGGCATTGTATTTCTACCAAGTCTTCTCTGTAATTTGATAGCTGAAACTGTCAGTAGATGCTTTACACTGGTGAACACTTGCTGGAATATGTGTAACCTGGTCTGTTCAGCTGAATTTTTTTAGCAGCACTGGGGCCTGTGCTGCCTGATCCACTCTGCTTTTGTCTTTTGTTTTCACTTTCATAATGAATCCCTGCGGCCTACGAACTTTAAGGTCCATGTGAGGTCAACTGTACCTGGCAGATAGTGACAGTAGTGCAAATAATGACAAATATGAGGGAGCCACGTGGTATTTCCTCTTTCCTGTATTTCGTTTAGAGGCCAATGATGTGTGAGCAGCCTGCAAGGATGCTACACAAAGCTTGGTTTGTCTTTAGGTTCAGATCTGGATCCCCAAATATTCTCCTAATTCCAACCTCCTTTTTGTCTTCCGTTGTTCAAATACTTCCTGGAAAAAGGAGCATATTTGGGGATCTTCTGTCTCAGATTTTGGTTTCTTTTTCATGTCTTGCACTTATTTTATTTTATTGCTTTTAATGGCTGTGAGTTAACAAAGCTGTTTCTGTTTAACCACCGCCTGAACTTGAATAGTGTGAAGAGGAAATTGGTCCAGTGAAGGAGTAATTTTAGCCAATAATGACTGTGAGAGCTGACAGAGGTTATACCAAATATTTTATTCTGGGTTCCAAAAAAAAAAGTGACTCTGGTCTGGAAATGCCTTTTGCAAAATAGGAAGTCATGTGTAGATTTGAGTGGTTGTAATAAGCTCAAGGGATTTCTGACTCCATGAGCTGATGTCAAGAAGTACTGAAATAATATTTCTAACAGTGCTAGAAGGTAGAGGCAGTCAAGATATTCTGAAAATAAAATACAAACAATAGCAACAGCAAAATTATCTCCTCCTACTTTTTAATAAGCTTATTCTAAATTGTAAGATTACAGAGTACTGCTCATACTCTGATAAACAGCTGTAGTTGGCTGGTGGCCTCGCTGTGATAGCACTTTACCTGTGCAGGTGGTTGTGCTGCTGGGCAGTGGGAGGTTGTTGTGGTTGCTATTAAGGAAGCAAAGTAAAAATTAATTCCTTTTGCTACTTCCTTGGATTTCAGAGAAAATACTGAAATCCATGGAAATTATGATACAGTATTACTCAAAGATTTCAGGAGTGTTTGTGAAAGTATTCCCTTAAATATGGAATAATGAAATTTGATACAATGTCGTCTTTATCTTGGCTGTCCGTTACTAAGTTAGTAGAAAGAAGTTTTTGTTTCAGAATACTTCACTGAGATTTGCTGGGGTCTTTTTCTGGTTGATTGATTGATTGATATTTACATGCCCCATTTGGAAAGAAAAAGAAGCCTATCTTCTGTGTGTGATGGATACCCTGATTTTATGCACTCTGGCATTTTAGAGAGTAGGATGTGCACTTAAGCTGTTTTAAGGGAAAGTCTTCTGAGACTGTTGAGAAGACAGGCCAGAAATGTAACTATGTAAAAACTGCTGACTTTTGAAAAAGTGTTCCCATTGATATCAGGATTTAGACTAACAGCAGTTTCATTTCAATTTTGTTGTGGCCTTTTGAAGGAAAGAAATTTTGCTTTGAATCTGAATTTTTCTGGATTTGAATTTAACAACTCATCGATATACTAGCATAGTGGGCTGTGACTTTTTTTGATACTTGATTTCAGTGTTGATGCTACAAGAATGCTCATTTTATGTTTGGTAAGAGATTAACTTTGTTGCATTTCAGTCAAATGTTCTCATCGTTTATTTATGTTGTAGAGTGCAACTGACATCAAGATAACATATTTTGGTGGAATAGGGGACTGGCCACAAGTTCTTTCTATTGCTGTTTTTTTGCTGAGAAATTATAAAAGATGAGCAGTTTTCAACTGGTCTTCCCTGTACCCAAGAATGTTTAGTTGATTTCATTTAAATTACAATAATCCATCATCTTTGAAGTTTAAATAGTATTTTCTCAGTATAATCCCATTTTGAATGCCATTGTACTTCATTAGTTGGCAGTTCATCTGTTCACACAGCTCGCTCTGGGAAATTCAGATTTTCTCAGTAGCAATTTGGAAAACTTGAGTCAATTTAATGAAGAAAATATTTCACAACAAGCTATGGGTGCATTTCACCTTTTGCTGTATTGCTTTCAAAGTGCCTATACTGTATTCAAAAAGGTCTTTAACTGCTGGGATGTAAGCAAATCATTTGTTCTTCTGCACCATTTGTGGGCTGTAGATACAGATTATAGAGAATTAAATTATGTTTCCTGAAAGAGTGATGTGTGGAACCCTATAATCTTCACTAGAAGAAGCTCAGTGTCTTTGTGCTTTAGAGCAACACTTAATGAGACTGTTCAAAAGGACAGCAGATGTGCTCTGGAAAGCATAAAGGAATTGGTTGAGCTCTTTGGTGTTGTATTGATGCCTAACACTTGATGGCTGTGTGGTTTAGGTTGGAAAAGATGTAGTCTGTACTATTTATTTTATCACCTAATATTGGTGTTTACTGAGTCCTTACTGAGTAGAGAGCCTAAATTATAGAGAGCTTAAAATAGATCTGTGGCTCCTTGATTAAGATTAGATGAGTCCCCTCCCTGCACTATTTTACATTATTTGCATAAAATAATGAAATATACTTGATGGCTCTTTGTGCTAAGACTTGTGCTCCAGTCATGGTAATTTTCATTATCTTAGTGAGGGGCAAGAACATCCCTGTAGATTGGAAGCAGCCCAGGCGTGGTGTTTTTGAAGGTGTCCAGTTTTATGTTTCTTCAGTAACTTGTATCTGTGCAGAGAGTTCTTTGGTTGATTTTTTCAAGTGTAAAATTGGAAATCTTAAATTGAATTTATGACTTTTCATGTGTGCAGAGTGATGATCCAAGTTCTCTTTTTTGTATGCATCTTATATTTTGGCTGAAAGTTTGACAATGCATTTGGTAAGAACTCTGTTCCACTTGGATCCTTCCGTGGGAAGGGCAAAGGGTGAGGGAGGTGGAGATGCAGAGCAGCCAGAAGTTGTAGAGCAGAACAGGGAAGGGGTGTAATATTAAGGAAATTGTTGTGATTTTAGTTGTTTTGTTACATAATGGTGTATGTCAAATGTCAGATTCTGTACTGGGGTGCTGCTGTGCTACTAGCAACAAAGTAATGCATCTGGGCATGAACAAACATCTGTACCAGCTTTTAAAAATTTAAGAGAATATTTTAAGAATCACCAAAAGGCATGATCTTATATTAGGCTTGCTTCATGTTACTGTTGTGGGTGTGTGTTTGTTTGTTTGTTTTGGTCAGAGAAACAGTAGACATTGATCTGGCTTCTTAGCAGTATTCTCTGCTAGTGCCAAGGCTTTTTCCTGAACCTGTAACTTTTGTGCTAAGAAGGGAGTGCCAGATCCTCTAACATTTAAATGATAGTCAGTAAAACAAAGACAATTTAAAAATTGCCAAGAGAAAGAGTAGCATAATATATTGTAAACAGTTTATCCTAATAAGGTTGTAATTAAGTTCTGTAATAGAAGAAAAATGCATGTTTCTTGGTGTGTGAGCCCTTGCTGTGTAATCTCTGAAAAAGAAGTACATCAGTAAGTATTTCAGTAAAGCACCATTATTTTTCCACTGATTTGTGGTACAGTTTTGAGGTTCTCTTTTTTAGTTCTAAGAATCTTAAAACTACTAAAAACTGAGGGAAGGACACTGGATCTAGCTAGAATGATTTAAAATAATACTTCCCTTAGCTTTTGGGTGGTAGCTCCTCTTTCCACTCAGTCTCCACATAGGAGTTGATGAAGATGACCAGATACGGGGCCTTTTGAAGCAAAATGAGTTGCTTTTTGTTGCCCAGGTGTCACCAACAATGTGAGTCCCTTACCTGGCTGCAGTGAAGTGGATGCTGAGCACTTGAACAACCTGTTTGCTGCTGCCAGGCTAAGACAAAGAAAAGGTAACCTCTGGCAGTGGAAAGGAGTTGACATTTGTGGTGAGAAGCTTCACTGAAAAGTAATTCAGTTACAGCATGAACTCCTTCATTCAACAGATAATGTAATCTCTGCTTTCACCCCCTTCCAAACAATTCTGATGCTATGTCTTTCCTAGCATGCCCACATAAAATCTTAATTGTTAAGAGCCCTCGTTACCCTGAGGAATTGACTGTGTCTTACAGTGACAGCTCTTGTCATCTGTGCATTGTAGAGGCTCCTGTCTTGGGGAAATGTGAGAGGGTTTTTAGCTTACCATGCTATTTCCCCCCCACAGTCATTCTCAGGAGGGCTCTTACTTGCAATGAAATGCATGTAGTTCACAATGTCAGTGAAAACTCTTCCAAAGTAGCTGAAAGATACAGAAATACTGATGTTAAGTGACAGCATATGCAACGTGCCAGGATTTATGAATAAACATAAATTATTATA
>JANHGL010021934.1:0-15450 GCA_024611195.1 Ceyx melanurus | reverse complement strand
AGGACAATAGCTCCAGCCACTTCCACTCATGCTGTCAGCAGCCCCAGCCCAGATGAAGATGGACGAGTGGGTTCAGATCATTAATGTTGGCAATATGATATTTGAATAAATCACAAAAAGAGAAACAAAATATAATGTTCAAATTCCATTTCTATTGCCTTATGGTATTTATTCTTTTGTTTAATTATTATTTCATTATTTATTATTTTATTTCAAACTATTTTAAGTGGTGGCATTTGCTGTGTCCTTTGTCCCACTACCCTGGTTTGGATTTAATATTTATTTTAACATCTACAGGAATGTTTCCAAGTTCACTAGAAACCATAGAATCCCTTTAGGTGGAGTTAGACAAGTTTCTTTCTTTCTGATCCATCAAGCATATAAATAAAGTATAAATTTTATGGTAACAGTTGTAAAATCTTCATGATCCAGAACACGGCAATAGTGGTATGATGTTTTATGTAATAACACTCTTTCTCCTTCTTGTAGGTCCTTTTGTTCTGCATCACAGCTGCTTTGTTCATGTTCTTTTTCAGGTATGTTTCTAGTATATCTATTTATGTTTGTAAATATATTTTTAGCAGTATTTTTAAAAGCCTACTAGATTTGGATCTGTATTAATCCGAAAACTTGTATATTCTCAACTCAAGTTTTCTGTATTGAGTTGAGTGCTTCCATGGCATTAAAAACATGTAATTGGGCTAAAAAGGGAAATGCTGTCGTAAATGCTTTAAATCTTCTGGAGATTATACCAATTACTTAAGGAGCCTCCTCTCATAATTAAGACCCTGGAGATCTAACATTACATAATATGAAACCATCTGAAATTCTGGTTTTCATTTATGCACTTACATAGCTTATGGCAGGGAAGATAACATCTTTTCTTCTTGTGAAAATAGAGAACAGGAAAATGAGATTTTACAGTCTTAAATAATACCAAATATTTGACATTTGGTCCAACTACCTTCTCTTAATTTTACAATAAGCTACTTTAATGTATGTTTTCACAAGTTATCAGCTGCATTCCTGTTTTTAAAACATCCAGTAGTGAGGTTGAGTGAAGCACTCATTTTAGTAACTTCTTTTTCTGTGTAACTTTGCAAGATATATGTAATAAATCATTTACCTTGTCATTGTTTTCCTTTTAAATGCCAACCTTCTCAAATTTTATTATATCCCAAGATGGAATGTTGCTTGCTAAAGTAACCTTTGACTACAACCCTTTGACTTTGAATTTTCTGTGGCATGTAAACCATCTATAGTTCTTCAAGTCATATGATCCCATGGTAATTGCAAAACTCTGGAAGCTGTAGCTTGTTTTTTTTATAATACCATTACTTGCAAATTACTTACGGATATTAGCCAAGAACAATCTGGAGAGGGCAGAGCTGTTAATTTAAAGAATTCAAGGAAGCATTCCTCCTTTCATCTACCACCCATTAAGACCTTTGCATCAGCATTCTTCTCCTTGCTTTTTTTCATCTGCATCCCAAAGTCATGACATAACAGCCTTGGAGAATTGGACTTGTAAGGTTGAAGTTAGACACCTGTCTGTATGAATGATTAAACCATCTCGGAACACTAAAATGCTGGTCAAACCTATAAATGTTGTATAATTTTGGAGGAAGCTAGTTGTCTCCCTCCTGTCTATGTCACTGGTAATGAACCAGTGTTTTAGAGACAACCTGGAAGTTAAATGAGAACTTTACCAGAGATATTTGGTGAATTCCTCCCTGACCTGAACAGCAATGCTGACAGTTGAAAGGGCTTGAGGCCACACTCTATTCTTCATTCCAGGGTTGACAGATACCCTGTTGAGCAATCATCAGCAACATTTATTTCTTTTGTGTCTGGTGTTGTAACAGGGGAATTAAAATACAGGACCAGGAGGTTATAAGTCCATTAGTTTAATTCTCAGCGGAAAAAAAAAAAATATTTTTTTGTAAATGTACACAAATACAAGTAGATCTATTAAGAAAAATTAGCACAGACCAATTTACTTTCCTTTTTGCTTTCTGACTGTAATTGGTATTGTGATTAGAATGTCTTAGCAGTGATTTATGTAGTACATTCCTAAAGTAATCAGGTATAGATGGTCTCTGAAAATACTCCTGGGTAAGCACAGATCTCCTAGTATAGTACGTGGACAACATTGTTGTCAGATGTTGACTGTCAGGGGATGAATTGACTCTATTTTCAAGCACCTATTCAGGTCCTCCATTGTTTAATATATTTATATTTAAATAAATAGAAAGGTAACAGTGGAAATAGTTTTCACACGTGTAGGTGAAACTGCTGGCTGGAAATTGCAGTTACTTCACAGACCAGTCTTGGTATTCAGATAGATGCAAACTGAAGGTATGATCTTCAAAACTGTGGAGTGGCTTAGTAATGAGAAGGTTGAGGTCATACATTTACAGGTAAGAAGCTGTGGAGAATCACATGGTTTGGGAGTAGTTGACTGAATAAACACCCAACAGTAGTTGTCAAACTGCCAGCTGAGTGCAAGTCAACAATGTCACATTGCTGCAACAAGGGAAATACTATGGGAGGCATAGAACTTGTGAGGTACATAAAGTTGTCTTTTTGTTGTACCTAAAGTTCAAGAAGTTCTCAGTGCATTTTTGTGTCCGTTTTAATTATTACACACCAAGAAGCATACAGAAGAGGCAGAGAAACCTGAGAGTTTCTCTTCAGTGAAAACATAAGTTTGGAAAACATAGTTTATTTAAAAAAATTAATTGTGGTTGTTCATTTAAAAAAAATTAATAAAGAAGGGATGGGATGACTGTCTTTATGTATGTTCAAGACTGATGGAAAGAGGAAGAGAATAGTCTATTCTTGCTGGCTGTGATAGAAAGGATAAGAGATAACAGAGCAAAGACATTTCTTCTTACAATAATAACGTACAGCATGGGTGAATTCACTTAGATAGTGAGGAAAGAAATCTTAGAAGCAGTGAGAAGATTCCCTGGTGAGGCTACAGACTGTCCTTTCCAATCCATAGGAATAGATTTTTGGATAATATAGGTGTTATAACTTACAGAAAGGAATATTTTACTTCCTCGGTCTCTTCCACTTTTTGATGCATATCAGTGGCTGTCATATTGTGAAATATTTGATTAAATAAGCTGTTGAAAACAGTGGCCAGTAAAGTTTTTGAAGGACGATAACTTTTCTGTGCTTTGTTGAATGTAGCTTGAAAGGTATACCTTTCAAGGGAAAAAAAAAAAAGTCCAAATTACAGCTGTGCTGTAGAATTCACCATGTCTTGTAGAATGTGTTTGAGTGGGGAGAGGTTGGCAGGGAACGCATCAGGGATCCAGGCAGGTAGGGGTATCTCTGAAAATTAGTAGAGGGAGACATAAGATTATTTTGCCAAACTGAATTAAAGTGTTCTTCCACAATTTCTAGTTGTAGAAATGTAATAGGAAACAAACTGTTTTTGGAGAAGAGAGACAATAGATAGCTCACTTGATCTTCAGAGTTTGTCTGGACTGGGACTGTCAGTTGATCATCTTAATATATATGTAGAAGTCATCTCTGAATCCCTTCATTAAGATTTGGGACAATCCTTGGAAGAATACTCTGTGGATCTATCCAGAGTCCTGGGGGAGGCAGTCTTCCCATCTCTACTATCATATAAACCAGAAAAGAATAGAAATAGAGTCATTAAACTGCATTACCTCTATTTAATAACACAAGGGTATGGGTAGAAAGTATTTGATTATATCGTGATTTCATATAATCTTTTTTCAGTTCAAAGAATTAATGGTACTTTGTTCAGAATGCTGATTTAAAATAATTGATGACAGCAAAATAAACAATCAGGAGGACTCAATGTGCAAAATAAAGATTTGTAAAATATAATTTATATTATTTTAAAAGCTGTTTTATTTAAACTATTACATTGGGGTTTGTTTTGTTTTTTGATGTTTTGGGGTTTTTTTTGGAAGGGCAATGCAATGACTGTGCTTTTTTACATATTTGAAGAAATCCACATAATAGAAACTTTGCAGTCTCTGCACAATAAATGAACACCTACATGTAATTCCTATCCACATAAACGTAGAAAGTCCAGCAATTTGGGTGAATATGTTTTGGCAGACTACAGCACTGGTTGCTATAGTAGTTAATCCTTATATTATAAACTACCAGTTTATAATAGGCATATATTAATTCATCTGCTCTGAATCCCAGAAAGAAAAGCTCCATGTATAAGCTAAAACTGGATATTAAGGAAAATAGGAAGTTTCTGATGACTGATTGATCATAAGTTGGGATGAAATCTGCTTAACGTTAAAATAAAGTTAAAATGTTATTTTCTGAAATAATTTCAGACAATCAGAAGTTATTGCTGTAATTTCACAAAGCAGAACTTGGTGTTTTTCATAACTCAAGGTTTGCATAGTTCACCAGAGAAGACTGCTGGTCTCTTACTGTCATTTCTGTTCTATCTATTGATTGAAAAAGATAATGAAAAAGTTAATGAAAAGAACATCTAAGAAATGCAGATGCATTGTTATGTACTGTCATTAAGATGGAATATTGTAACTTGTGTAAAGTCACTGAAAACCTTCAAGAAGGGTCCTTTTGTTTGCAGATATCTTTGTTCTATCTCATTAATGAAATTCTAGCTTCCAAAATTACAGCTATTTACTCTTCTTTCCTCGTGAAACACATATCCTGTAATTTATTCAGTATTTTTGACATTATATTTCAAAGTACCTCTATTTTTTTTTAAAACGGTGTGGTATCAGTGCCCTATCAGTTTCTCATTTAACCACCTAAGCTGCCTTTTGTACAGAAGCAAATACTTGAAAGTTATTTTTTGCCTTTTAATTCTGCTCTTTTTTTACTGTAAGATAAGCAATTTTAATAGTCAAGTTGCTATTATAGCAATTTTGTATCAAATAAACTTCTCTTACAAAGATTGTTTTTAAGTCTCAGATTTTCTGTAGAATTACAGGAGTACATTAAAAGTCTTCTGCTATTTAATTACTAGGTAATAAATCAGAAGAATAAAGCAGATGAGAAATGGTATCATGTTGATGTGTGTTTTTTACTGTCCTTTGTATAAACAACGCAAAGTTAGTGGTTCAAATCTCTGGTTTTTTAACTGTTATTAAACTTGATTTCTGAGGTATTTTGATGACCTGGTGAGTAGCTGGAAACATTCAGTCTCCTAAGAAAGTTATAAATACCCGTTTGTTTTATTTAGTATGAGCAAAAGTAAAATATGGTATCACAGGAGGGGGTTATAGATGAAAAAATAACCTTATTGGTTAACTCTGACACTTCTCTGGTAGAGCACTGCCTTTTAAGTTCCATAGGCTTAGTACAGATGCAAATATGGGTAGGAAGGTTGAGATAATCTGACTTGTATTTATATACCAATTGTATAAAAGATGAACAAATATTTAGTTTTTTACTTTGCTGAAGCACATTTATGTTTTATATCTCATGCTCTTTTAGCTGACTTCCACTACATTTCCCTTTTACTCTTTTTCTCCCTTAAAACTTGCTAAGTCGTGTAGTATTGGCTTTGATTTGTTTTGAAGGAAGGTTGCTGCTGAGTCTTGTAGAGCTGTGGTCTTCTCTCTCTGCTGTATTATGGTTATTAGATTTTTGTACAGGTAAGAATATCTAGACTTACAGATACTACAAAGAAAGTGTGTATTAGGGTGCAAAACTGCAGTGACCAGCAGGATTACAGTGGCTAGAAGGTTCAGGAACCTCTCCTGAGCAGTGTTCTTGTATCTTCATTCAGTCATCTGTGGTGGCTGCTGTAGGACATCATGAGCAAATCCCACTTTTTTTAATTCCGTGTCCTTACATTTGCAAGTACACATCACTGTTTCTCACCTGTTAATTTGGGTACTGCGGGAAGAATGGGACGATAATGGTATTCCTAACATTAAAATAAATCAGTTTTGATTTTCAGTCTAGCGTGAAAGCGAAACAACTATTAGATCTTTAACATTCCTACAGTGCCTGCTGTAAATAGATTGTCAAGATTCATCTAAAATTTTAGGCACATGTCTGATATCTAGGTTAGGAAATATGAGGAGAAAGATGGGCAAATCAAAAGGACAGTTCCCATCTTGTGTGGTCTTAATTTAAGTTGCAGAACTGCCTCTCTCTAACTAATGGTTGTGCACTGAGCTGGTTTGCGCAAATCTAGGTGGCGTACATCTAGGCTAGTGTCTTAGTTACCTAGTATCATACTAAAATAATTCTGAAAGGTGGGGTTAAGAATTCATTAAATGTTTGTAGGTCATGGAACTTACTGCGCATAGATGGCTTGTACTATCCTATTTAATGAAAACATTTTTTAGTTTTAATATGAAAAAAACCCAATGTTGCATTCTGCTAATAAGAGCAAAAAAGGAAGGGGACACATATATATAAAGAATATAATGACATTCATTTTTTTGGGTTATCAGCAAAGTCTTTGGATGGGAATGACAGGAAAAAGGCATCATAGAATTAATTATTTCATACGTGGAATAATTGTATCAAATATTTGAAAGCCTCCTTCTGAATTCTAATTTTTTTTAAAAATTTGTTAAGTAATATAAAATCCAAAACTACATTGAACTTTGCAATGTCTCTAAATCCTTATCAAGAATAAAAAGAGGAATGATGTATAATTCTGATGCACCCTAGAGATGCATCTCATGAATGTAGAAGACAACTGAAATTTTCTGGGTTTTTTAATTTTACCTTTAAAAAATACATTAATGTGTTATCATTGACTTTTTACTGAATTTCACGTGGATGTTTGGTAAAGTTCACATGATGTCTCTCATATTTGTTGCCAATTTGGTAATAATATTCAGTTTACTAAGATTTTTTCTCTGGTGCGGTATAAATTTTCTTCAGAAAATTTGTGATAACAATATAGTAAGTTTCTGGAGTAGAATGTAACATTGAATATTCATGTTTATCTGCTGAATATATATGTTTGTTATATTGAAATGTTACTAGAGCAGATTTATTTTAGTCTTAGGATACCAGGACTTACCAGACTACTTTCCTGAAAATAACCTGAGAGAAAACTTTGGATATTTTGATGACAGCTGTTAATCACTCAGTGCCTGTTGTATTTATATTTTTTTTCTGAGGAAATAGATGTCACATCAGTCTTTATTCCTTGTGCTCACTATTTCACTGTCAGCCGTGGTGTAGCTGTCACCCACCTCTGGATAGAGGTTGTAAGTCTGTGTGCATAAATAGGAAATACAGCAGACCTCAGTGTCTATATTGGAAGATTTAGGTGTTCAAAGAGACAAACATAGATATCTTTCCAATACCTCAGGTCTCTCCTTTTGATAGTAAGTTTTAGGAAGAAGCATTTTAAGAGAAGTATCTCTTAAAATCAAAGCAACTGTTACCTGGTGCCATCCTGGTGCCAATCTGTGCCAGTGCCCATTGCTGGGCTCTGCCTTGCTCTGTCCCAGCCAGCAGCTCCACAGTCATTTCTGTACAATGGGTGAGAGGATAGGAAAGATGAGAGAGTGCACAACAGCAGCAGCGTCACTGGCATCAGAGACAGATGGTTTGTGTTGCTTTCCCTGTGTCACAGTCAGTTGTTAGGAGTGGTGTGGGAGCCATGGGGAGGGAAGGGGCTGGGAGGAGGCTCTGGCCAAGCGCTGCCTGTGGTGTGGAAAGGGCTGGTTCTCTTATGTGTCTCTCAAAATGTTTTCTTCGTTGAAGCCCTCTCTCTCATTTGACTCTGTATACACTTCAGGATGACTGATGGGCTATGCCGTGTGCCAGAAGTGGCTGCTTCCCTTTTACCTGCTTTTCTTATCAGATGCACTGCCTGACCAGAGAAGAAAAGAGAAACATGAGAAGGGGAGACAGGGAAGTGTCCACAGTGAAGGAGTAAGAGGCAAAGCAGGACAGAGTTTTCACCAGGAGTGAACCAGCTGTAACTAGAGGAGTGAGAGAACATTGTTTCTTGTATTATTAGGTGCTTGTATTATTAGGGCCTTAGTGCAGATTTGTGTCTTCGGTTTTACTAAAGTTCTACAGAGAAAGTACTTATTTAAAAGCACATTGAAGCATACAGGTACCTAATTTACAAATTGCCACACCAAGTAATTTTTTAAAATTTATTTTTCTTTCTTCGTTTATTTCTCTCTTGATCTAATGGAGAGACATTATACACTTGCAGCACTCTGGGTCTTCAAGTCTGTTTTACCTAAACCTTTATTACACTAAAATGATAGCCCAGAATAAAGATCATTGTCCTTTTGGCTTTAGAAAAAAAACAATTGCCCTCAAATCCACCTTTCTTGTTAAATTGAACCACTTGTTTTGTTAAGGGAGGTTTTCCAGTCTCACTACACACTAGTTTTAACTTTGTTTTTCAAGTTGAAAAGGGGATAGTGGATTGAATTTAAACTGTTATTTGATTTTTCCTCTGGTTATATCATGCTGTTTCTGATCCTTGAGGGTGCAGAAAGGCTGCAGAGTAGATCGCCCCCCTGTCAGTAAGCAAACACTGTTCTGTTTAATCCCTATCTCTCCTAGAATTTTCTTTTTGTGATTGAAACTTTTCATAATGAGATATGCTTATACATCTCCCCTGTAGTAATCTACATGTCAAAAGTCATGAAAGTGCTCTTAAAAGTGGGTGACTTATCTTTTGTTTGGCTTCACTGCTTTTATACAGAAACAAAGCCATTTTTTACACTAAACTCAGGTGTCATGCTTCGTTGTTTCCTGTGGATTAAACAGTACAAATGATTTTATGGATATGTGGAAAGCAAGGAGTACATTTTGATTTAAAAAAAAAGTACTTTTCCACTTTGCATGGTACACATGCAAATTTGCATGCTATAAAACATCAGAAATGGTGATTTTAGTGCTGTGTATACACTACTAAAAATATAATTCAGTAGTCTGTAGAAATTTGTTTCTGTAAGAGTTAAAATTGAACACCAGTTATTGCAAATAGTTCACTGCATTTGCTATGTCAGTAAGTTTACTCTTTTATAGAAAAAAACTACATTTTGAATATTATATGAAGAGATTAATTTTAATTTTCCATGTTTGGTCACTTTTAAACATATGATACATAGGTTGCTGGAATTTATTTAAACCTGTTCTTTCCAACAGTAAATCTTGTCCTCATTTTAACAGACTGCTTTACATGTAGTTAGATCCAGTTGCACAGCCTCCTCCAGAGAGGAAATGCAGTGCCTACAGACAAGCGGGACAAGAATTATGGCTGTACAATAGGGAGTATTTTTCCACCATTATCACTTTTCAGTGGAGATTCTTTTTCAGATATGTAACAGTGACTGAATGAACCAGGAAGGTGTTTACCTGCAAGGTGATCTGGTGGTAATGGGAGAAGCTTTTGAGGGCTAAAATTTCAGAGCCATCTGAAAGCCATGTCCAGAGCCATCCCTGAAGGAAGGAAAAGAGGGTCTCCTCCCCTTCTTCAGGTTTTCTCTGTCAATCACAAAGGGCTTTTGTCCTGCTAGCATATTGATGTGTCTGGACTTTGTCTGTTTATCATCTTCCTGTCATCTTTAAATGCAAAATAAAAGAGGGGAAAGAGCTGCTGGTTCTCAGGCTTTGAGAATAAACTGCTTGTGGCTACTGTGGACCTTGGTGTCCCAGCTGCCCTGGAATGCCTTTTGCGGGAATGTGATGGCTGGCAGTGCCACACATGACCCACGTGGCTCCCAGCTCCCGAGGCACTGGCCAGAACAAGGCTGATACTACAAGTCAGATGATGAGAAAGCAATTGAGCTTCACAGATCTTATTTCTTTCTTTGATCTGGCATTAAAGTGTCAAGGTCTGTGAGTGGAAGTATAGTACAGACAAGATTTCCGGCTGCTTTAATCCTGGTGCTAAAAAAATCCATTCACAGGGTGTAGGGCTTTTATTTTTGCAGGATTTCAAAACTGTTAGCTATGTTTTGCCCATGTTTATCACCAAAGGTTTGTAGAAAGTCTGGATTTTTCCTTTTCTTATTTAAAATTATTTTCTATGCAAGATTTTTCTTGTGTATATGATATATAGTAAAAAATTGGCGTCTGATTTCTAACCTTTCACATAGGTTAGAAATTCACATTTGCTCACATTTGAGGCACTTCACATTTACAGATGGAGTAGTAAGGGAGAAGATTTAAGTAGCCTGCAGAAGGTTATTTGTGGTGGTGATGTCTTTGTGCCATAGAGTTCCAGTCTAGTTCTTACATCACAAGGCTATCTCTCCTGCATTCCTATTAGAGGACATAATTTAACTTAAAAGTGGGGTATGATACAGAATTGCTGTCAGAGAATTAAGTTAGGAAGTAGTACATAAGCAGCTGTGTAACAAGATAGAGTTTTCAGCCAGATAAACATGTAACTCAATAGATGTACTCTTCATTTCTTTTTTTTTTTCAGCAAAATTTTAGCTTTCAGAGAAAGTGGCATGAATTTAATTTCCCTAATGGTCTCATTACTTTTTAAGCAATTTTGAAAATAGAATGGGGAAGGAAAAGGAAGTTAACAACAAACAGACTGTGTAACTCTAAAAGTTTCTGGTTTACTTTTTGTCATTCCCTTATGCAGTGTTTTCCTGGGGAAATTTACATGTCAGTTAGGATTCAGGAGCTGTAATTTTCTAATATGGCAAAAGTGAAGTTGAGTTAATGCTTTTGTACTCTTATTTCTCTTGTTTTCTTTAACAGCTCCTTGGCTTCATCTATCTTTTTCTTTTTTTTTTTTACCCCAACTCTTTCCTGTCAGTTCTTCCTGTTGGTTTTTTTTTTTTTTTCTGCTGTTCTATTAAAACTAACTTGTTTTGACGATTGAGGGATATGTCTGTGTAGTCACTTATTTAATTTAGAAAAACAAAATGCTCCTGACATTAAAGAAAGAAGAGATACCCCTGAATTGCAGTTATGAAGTTTTAAGAACAATTTGTTTACAAAATACATCTAGAAAAGGAAGTCACATCCAGAGATAATTAATAATTCTTAGAGGATAGATTACATTTCAGAAATCCCTGCTTGTCATTTGAATGTTACCTGAGTTTATTTGGCTACAGAAATCCTTTCTAGAAAGAATGAGCTTCAGTCCTTGAAAGATACTATCATGATCCTGAAAGTCCTAAAGTGGTAACTCACACTCATCACGTTTCTGATTTGATAGTAGTCAGGGCAGAAAATCTCCATTTCATGAAAACCAGAAGGCAATTACATTACATTGGAATCTACATGTTTTGCTATATATTATTATTATTACTATTGCTATATATATATTATTATTATTTAAAATAAATAGTCTTTGTTTATATAAAAGTTGCACACAATTAAATAATTGTGTGCACTTAAATACATGTAACTACTGCACAACTTGAATATATATATTTGTGGTCTTCAGACTGCAGTCCCAAATATGGCTTTTAACATATGACATTTATATTTCATTTTAGAAACAGGCGTATTTTTAACTACAGGCATTAGAAATACTTGAAATTCTGTTCCTGTGACCTAATTGCTGACTAGAATAGGAAAATAAGAGCTACTTTGTGGTTAGATGCTTGTGGTCTTTCTTTTGGCCCTGAGATAAAATGTCAGGGAAAACACATGGATAATGGTATCAATCAGTGTATCCTGGACATAATTTGAAGCCTGTCAAATGTCTGCTACTTTATAAACATTGAATTACATAATTCTTCATCATTCTACCTTCTGCTTATACATTATTTGGTTAGAAGAGTATAAATTATGTCATAGATGATTTTCACAGACATGCATCAGTTCATAAAGTTCAATTTCACAGAAAAAGAAGTCGCTGCAAAAAAAAAGCTTATTCTGTGAAACTGAGACTTTATAGGCCATTTCAAATATTCTGAAGAATGAGACACTCTTTATTCTCTTTCGTGTGTTTGATATATGGCCTAGAAAACACACCGAGGAAAGGTTTCCAGTCTTACATTTTTAGCCTTAATATTCCTTGCCCCAAACTAATAATATCTGATTAATTTAATAGCAAGCTTTAATTCAGAATCTGATTCTGTTTGAACTAACATTAATATCAGACTACAGGTTTAGTGATCAGGTGAAACTATGGTTCAAAAATCCAATGGCAAATTTTCAATGGATTTTTAAGAAACTTGAAATCTCGCTTATGGTGTAAATAAGAGAATTCTATAAGTAAATAGTGAGGAAAAATGTGAATAAACATTAAGTTGAAGCTGTCATATTCATCATTGAGATTTTGTTCTAAAGAACAGGAACTAATGCTTTTTAGGTTAAAAACGTGTTTTTTAAATTAGGAAGAATACTTTAGAAATTTTAAATAATAATTTTCTGCTATGTCAGGGTACTGTGAGAGAATTTTTTATATATAAAAATTTGAATGAAGGTATCTTTAAAGTTTTCCAATGAAACATTAAAATAGTGTTTAGCTCAGGATCATGCAAATGACAAAAATTTTGGGATGATTCCATAAAAACACTCTTTGAAGACACTTAGAAGAAACAAGGAGTTGAATAACAGCCTGCATAGTTATTGGTCGAGAATTAATTGTGTCAAGTTAATCTGGCTTCCTTTTCTGAAGATAAGAGGCTTCATTGATTCAGAAGTAATAAAGGATATCGTATATCTTCAGTAAGCCTTTAGACAGACTCTCATGTGACATTCTCATAAGCAATTTCATAAGGTCTCAAAGTATGCTGCAGAAAAAAAAACCCTTCCTACTTCACACTGGCTGAAAAACCTGAGCACTGAGTTTACTGTCTGAGTGGAAGTATTGTCCAGGGATAACTGGCTGCATCCACCGATTTCATATGAACTCTTATGTCATCTTCCTGGTGTCCTGGGTTTGGTTCGGGATAATTATCTTAAGCAGTTGCTAGCACAAGCAGTTGGGAGGTTCTGCAGCTGGGAGGAGCCACATCTAGAATAAACACCTGAACCAGCCAGTGGAATATTTGATACCATATTGATGTCACGCATCCTATATAAGGTAGGGGCTGGCCCAGGGTAGGGGCATCTGTTTTCAACTTGCTTCATCATGTAGCTTCAGTGTGACTAGAGCAGGGAAAGTAATGTCTTGGACACAGGTATAACATATCACTCACTTTGTGTGTCATTTTATTTGTACTGTCGTTAGTACTATTGTTTGATTTTCTCTCTGAGCTATTATTAAACTGCCCCTGTCTCATCCCCTGGAGACTCATGTTTTTTTTCCTACCTCCTGATTTTCCCATCCCACAGGGGGAGGTGTGCAGGGTGGACGTGGTGAGCGAGCAGCTGCATGATTTTTAGCCTCCAGCAGAAGCTAAACTACAACACTGGTCATTAATAAAGTTGTGCAAGAATGAGACCCAACCATTCTTCCAAGACATCTGGTTCTATCCACGTATTTAATAAATATGTAATTCAAGACAGTTTGGCAAATTGGAGAAATATCCAAAAATATCAAATGTGATTAAAGGGTTTCTGCACTTGGAAGTAACAATTAACTATACAGATAGAGAATTTGAAACCCCTTCATAGTGGTCACAGCTCTTCATATCTGGACCTGGGAGATAGATTTCAACCTGAATATGAGTCACAGTATCAGGATATGGAAAAAAGCAATTGGGTATATAAATAAAAGCACATCATGCAAAGTATGTGAGGATACCATTTACTTCCTTAGTGTCTATACTGTCAGCTTGAGTAACAAAATTCCGTCTGTGCATGGTCAAATTGTGCAGACCCCGGAGAGAATTATCAGAGATTTATAGACCATGTTCTTTGAGGAACTTGAAATAGCTTTAAATGTTTTGGTAAGTCTAGAAAAAGTCTAGACTGATTATAGTCTTCCCATGCATGTAGTGCTTCTCTAATGAGGAAAAGAATTGTCTCTCTTGGGTGAAAACTAAAATAGACTAATACTGAAGCAAGATATATGGAGGTTGCAAATACTTAATATTGGAGACAGGAGAAACTTGCTAATTAAGACTCAATGAGCAGTGAGTTAGTTTGTTCACAGACATGGAGATTCCAGCTTTCATTATGGAAGACCAGGTTAAACACAAATGGCAGAGCTACCTGACCATCATTTTTGATGGAGGATGGACTATATTCCTACATCCTGTGATTTTATGTGATTATTTTATATAACTTGTGATATAAGTGGAAGTCCAATTACCATTCTTCTCTGAGTCTGCATGTTGATTGTGAGCTCAGGAGGACTGCTCTAGTAAGCAAGCTTTTTTAAGTGAAAGATAAATGGATGGTATCAAACTAACATAAAATGTTATTTGTATTGCATTTTTTGAACAATCAAATTTCGTTGCCTCCGGGAATTTTCCCCGCATAAGAACTCAAGCTGTCACTTCATAAAGAAAATTCATTAGAAATGTTGTTTTATGTGTGTCACCTGGGTGCAAGGAAACAGTAAATTGTATTTAGTGTTAGAATTCATGAGGAAAAATAGGTAGCAAAATAAATAATATGTCACTGACACAGCAAATATTGGTTATAAGAAGGAAATTACATACTAAAAAGTAACTAGAACACTTTAGTGATTTAAAGCAGCATAAAGCTGCATGGTGGTCATCATGTAGTGGGTCTCTAGTACATGATTGTATACATTTATTCTAGTATACAGGGCCTCCTGTAGAAAGAAAACATATTATTGTACTCCAGACTTTTATTTAATGGCTTCTGTATGAGGTTGTTTGAAATCTTGTCAATCTTGAAATCTCATCAGTTGTACGAGGGCAGTAGTAAGTAGCAAAAGTTCTTTTCCAGTTACTGATTTCCTGGTTTAGAATTTTTTTTTCTTTCTGCTGTTGCTTGAATAAGTAAATAAATAGATAACTGCCTATAGCACTTCAGGAAAAACTAAATTAATAACATACTTTAAACCGGAATATAGAAATAAGTGGAAAAGTTTCTATCTGGAATTCTGGAATTAACTTATCTTTTGTTGTACTTTTTGACTGATCTTTGAGATTCCTTTTGATTCAAATCTTGAAATAATGATCTGTCATTTGAGCTACAAATATACTACTATATTAATAAATGAATTGATAAAGTTAACTTCAATAAAGTAAATAATACATTGGAAAGTAACCAAAGATATGGAGGTATCTTCTTGGGTTCCAGGAAGGATTTATTTGACAATCTTCCCCTTGACTATATGACAAATGTATATTTCTGTTATTTTCCCACTAATTGGTACTTCTCTTTTCCTCCTCATGCAGAACAATGTTAGCTCAAATTATTCTTTGAGTTTGAAGAGAAATATTTTGTGTATAAATACCATACTCTGTGTTTCTATATAAAATATCACAAGTAGTCAACATGGATTCTGTAAGGGGAAATCATGCTTGTCTAATCTGATAACCTTTTATGAAGATATCAGTAGATGGTTAGATGAGGGAAGTGCAGTGGATGTGATAGTCCTTGACTTCAGCAAGGCTTTTGATACTGTCT
>JANHGL010021932.1:0-50445 GCA_024611195.1 Ceyx melanurus | reverse complement strand
GCGGTCTGAACCGTCTGCGGATCGCGGGCGGGACGGGAACGGGTGGCCGCGGCCTGGAGCGGGTAGCAGGGGCTGCGCAGTCGTTCCCTGCCGTAAACTGCCGCAATAAGTTGCGGTAAATTTGCCCCAGAAGTTGCAAATGAAATTGTCGGCAGTAAGTTGGGACCAGTTCAGAGCGCCGGTGGAAGCGGCGGCTTTGCGCCCACCGGCTGCTCCCCCACGCTGCAAGGGGCCTGCGGAGCGGGCGGGAGCAGAGGAAACCCGTTAATTTCGGGGGAGAGCCCTGATTGACTCAGCAAGTCACTCTCTCCCTGAAATATAACGTTTTTAGGCCCTCTGGAGCACCTCAAAACTACGGTGTCCGTAGCAGGTCACCCTTGGCCATGGCACCGCGGATAGGCGCCAATACTCCAAACCTCGATTAAATAGTGTCGAGGGTGTACAGTTGAGATTGCCTTTGTAAATGGAATTCAGCTTTGTGTGCCATCACCCTGAAGTCTTTTTTATTCTGATGGTACCTTCAGTAAAGGTCTTAAGTAGTTTTTTATTGTACCCTGGGTAACATCAGCTGCAATCCAGTAAATGGGAGGACAAATAAATACTCTTGTTTGGCCAAGCTCTCAAGTACAGCATCCTGTGGGGATATCCTACCTCAGCACACCTTGTTCTGGTGAATCCAGTAAATTCCTTAACTTTCCCCCTCTGCTGTCTCCCAGACTTTGTCTTCCAGGACTGGCAAAGAAAAATCCTGTTTGGGGATCCTGTTAAGGGAGGAGGTGCCTTGATGTCCTGCATGGTAGCTGACTGAATCCCTGCCAGGCTTGGTCATGCAACAGCACTCCTGTTTTCTGATAAAGTGAGTTCACTGGCTGCTTACTGGAGGAACAAACCCATAGAAATACTAATCCTCCCCGCCTTCAGCTAAGTTGCAGCCTTGCTGAGGGAGGTAAACTCACTGCAAGTGAGCATTTGGTGCCCTTTAGACCTCAGAGCTGATGAGTGGCTTTAAAAACTAGGCTGTAAGATGAGTGTTGATGCAGTCTCTCTCTCTCTCTCAACAGGGCATGTATTTCTCTTATTAATCTTACTTATCTACCATAATCATCCACTGCTACTTATGTTCCTGCAGTCCATTACATGAGGTTTAGCAGGAAACTACCCATTTTTATTAACTTTCACATCTGTAGTAGATTAATGCACTTGGCTGTGCATGTTTACTGCTTGATTCTATTATATATATATCTACATCTCTTTCTAGTATGTATTTATACACATATTGTTTCAGTACTTTTCTGTGGGAAATTCCAGACTATATGCCTCTTAACACATTAGTGCAGTCATCTTTATTTTTTGTTTCAATTGCAAATTCCCTGCTGGATTTATAAACCCATCTACCAAAAAAAATAAAAGACTCTGCATCTGGTTATCTGCTATGGAAATTCTAATTGGCACATCCCTTCAACCTGCAGCTCCTGCTTTCTACGGGAAGTCTCCTGGCACAGACTTTTAAAAGGCAATGAGAGTAATTTGCAAGCAAAATTTCAAGCTTCAGTGATGAAAAACATCCATGCTGAGGGCCTGATAATGTATTTAAATGTCTGGCTGCATATGGTGGGTTACAGGGTTAGGTAATGTAGTTGCTTTAAAATGACTTTTTTAAGATTACTTTTTCAGTTGTATGTGCCTGACTAAATTTTTGAGGGAAAATGTAGCAGTCACATTAAGGAATTGAGATATTTGTTTAAAGCAATGTGTGTGGGAAACATCCAGAGCTTTGCTTGAAGAAACCATGAAGAATCAGTTTGTTTGGGTAGAGTTTCTTGCCTCTTCTTGTTTGAGTTTTTTTTCCAGTGAAAAATTACAGGGGACCTGGATGTGAGGGGAAGGAACTTCTTGCTCCACTGTGTAACCACCAACCAGGTGTATCACAGTGGCTGCTTCATCCTGGCTGCACTGCACCTTCTGACCCAGGCTGGGCTCTCAGCTCTGAGCAGCCCTGGAGTGGCTGGGTGTCACACACACTTATCCCTGCCCTATAAGTGTTGCTTGGGTTTGATACAAACCTCTCCTAGCCAGGGCAGTTATGCACTGGAAAGGCTGGAGGGAAAAACAGTTGGTTTGCTGGCACTTGCCTGTAGATCCCCAACTTCTGCACATTGCTGCAGGGCAAGGGCAATCCACCCCTGCCCTGGGCTCTCCCAAGTGTTTCAGTTGGGAGCAGATGCCTTTATGAAGGAGATGTTCACCCTCCAAACAGAGGGTTGGTGCAAAGTTCATTTTTGCAGTAGTTGGGATACCCTTCCTGCCTCTCCCCAGCACAGTAATGGCTGGGTGAGGGTGGAGCTCCATATTGCACCATGAGCCATGTTAGATGATCTTTGTGGCTTCCACCACTGCCCCTTAAAAGGGCCAGGAAGGCAGTATTCCTACTGGATGCATTGTTGCTAGATACCTTCTGGCACAGTGTGCTTGGATAAGCAAGGTTTCAGCTTGTTCTGTGGTATAACCCTTTGTCATACCCTGTCTGTCAAAGGTTTGGGTCTGGGAAGGGCTCTCAAAGGGCTGTTTATTTTGTTGTCTGGGAAGCTAAGGAGTCCTGTGAAGTAAACTGCAGTTAAACCCTTCAGATGATGTGGAGCTTGTTCCTCCTGTCAATTCTGCTCCCCAAGACTGATGTTGTGGCTCCCTTTCTGCATCAGGGGCTGACACCTGGGGTGTAAGGATGCTGCTGGTGCTGCAGGGATAGTAGCAATGCTGAAAATGAGCGCAGGTAGGAGCTGGTTGTGCACTTTGGAAATGTTATTTGTATCTCCTCCAACTTTTGACTGGTGGCAATCCAGGGAGGTCATCATGCAGGTAAGGTGCCCACGGTGCCTGTGGTACAATCATTCATCTCGGAAAGGGCAATGTACTTCTGGCATGGTATGGGGACCCTCTTCTTGAAAGTCTTTATGGACATTGCCATGTGTTCCTGTGAATGGTTTAACAAAAAAAAACCCAACCAAACCAGAAGAGAACTGGCCTCTGGTTCTCCAGAGAGTTCTCCTGAACTCTCTCTGGCCTGGAGAACTGCTTATCCAAGAGCTCGTCAAAACACTAGAGCACACACTTCAGGTAGAGAAGGTGCCCTGATTTTAGATTTGCTTTATTAAAAAAAAAAAAAAGTGTGGGGAGAAAAGAGCAATTTGATGAAATTTGTATTGCGTTTTGCATGTGTATTTGTGTTGGATTTACATTTGTTTGGCTTGAGGAGACTTTTCAACACTTAAACTAAATCTGGGTTTAAATCCACTTAAGCTAAACTCCCAGTACAACTTGTGTGTGGAGACCAGGATGAAATCTCATTAATTTTAATAGGATTAAGCATGTTCTTTTGCTGAGTCGTCTTCTCTATCTTTCATTGTTTGGGTTCTCTGTGTTAAAAAATAGGATAAACCTTTCCACTCTTCCATCCTTTAATGAAAATACTTTGACAGTCTCAGAAGTGACTCTCTGGTTCCATGCAATAATGTAAACTTTTATTTTTCTATACTTTCAGCTTTAATCCCACTGTATGCAGGCTTTTACTGCCTTTTGCTTCCCCTAAAGACGCAATAATTCCTGTCAGCAAGAGAATAGTTACAAGTGTTTGCCTGGTAAGTTCCTATATGCAAAATAATTCGATTGTGGTGCTTGGGGTTTTTTTCTTCTTTTTTTGGGCAGATTTGAAACTGCTGTGGAACTAGTCCATTAGTGAAGGGAAATGCTGTAGAAGTCAGCAGGAACTGAGCATGTGTGTATGGGTGGAGGCAAAATTCATCCCTGTTAATGAACCAGAAATAAACTGAAGATCAGAATAAAGGTAGAAGAGTTTTGAATGCAAACTCTTGAAGCTAAAGGGAAATACTGGGGATCCATTTAAGATCAAACAAGCCATTAGTTGGACAGGAAGCTGCTTCATACGTTTGTGGTACCTCTCGCTTCCTCATTTCTCAACGGACATCATCCCCTTGAATTTTACTGCTGATTATTCTTGATTGGTAGGTGATTTATGTTATAGGAATTCTCCTTTTCCCCCTCTCTTTCAGAAAAGACAACTCCACAGCAGGATTATTATTATTTCTGGATGTTCCTGAGATGCTCTTAATGACACTTATTAAATACATGCTTTCATAGGAAAGGTAGATTGTCTTGTAGCTCATGCACTAAGGTGGATTTCAAGAGCCTCTCTTCATTTCCTGCTCTGACCAGTTCCTCCTGTAACTATACACAAATGACTCTGTCTTCTCATGTCTCTTTCCACCCATTTGTGATAAGGGAGGGTGGGTCTATCTTACCTATGCTCTGCTCTTTGGAACTGATGCCCTGTCATGCTCTGAACTAACTAATGTTACAAAGACTAGGCTGATGTATTTGTCAGCAAAGCTCCTTTGCATCATCCTCCTTTTGATGAAGCTTCACATCATCAGTGTGTCTTTGCTGGCAGTAGCATCTGGACTTAAGTTCCCATATGTAATTAAAGAAGGAGAGCATGGTGGAAAAGCAGCTTTCTATCTTTTTTTTTTTTCCTTGTAAGATAAAAAGAAGATTTGCTTATCAAGGGGTTTAAGGATGAAGTTTCTGGTGGTTGAGAAATGCCCAGTAGTAAGCTGAAATTCTCCATGTCCACACAAAGAGCATTTACTCCTTAGGTCTACCTGCACTAAATGGGTGCTAGTCTAGTTTTTAATAAACATTAAGTATTACTATAAATATTTTTTCTGTCTTTTTCAGCTATACTGTTCAAGGATTTTTTTTTTCTTCTCACTGAGACCAGTTTCTTTGAAGTTGCCATTTCTTCCTGTTTCTAAAGCTGTTCCTCACCTAGCTGATCTGGAAAGATGATGTTATCACTAGGATTTCACAGCAACTTCTGTGAATCTTTGTGTGGGTTTCTGACACTCTTTGACCTGAGAAGGCTTTAAAAAGGAGCAAGGAGCAATGCACTTCTTAAAAGAAAACTTTATACCCAGGTTCTGTTTTTTAAAAAAACCAAGCAACTTAGAAAATACCTTATTCATGAACATGGTGACTGTACTGGGACTGTAGGCATGGCTAGCTGGTTTGAGCATGAGAAATTGAGATCAGCTTTGAAAAGAGCAAATGTGATTGTGTTGATTTTTTTATTTGTTTTGTTTTTTATTTGTTTAGGTTTTTAATCTGTCATTAGTCCTTTTTGTTAATGAGCTCTGCTTATGTAGAGCTTTACAAAATGTGCAAAACCTATTTAATCTTTCTGGTTCTTTTTTATAGTAAGGCTTTTGTGGGATAGTCACTGTGTCTTCCTTGGTTTGTGATACAGGTGAGGTAGTGTCTTTACAATATTTGCTTAGGCTGATGGAGTTCTGCTAAGCCTCACATCTCAGATGCTTTCCACACTTGAAAATGGCCTTGTTTGCAAGAGCATCAGCTCCTGCACTGTGTTGTCATGGTACTGCTGCTTTGCAGAACTCCTTTAGGAGCAAGAATTAAGTGCTATGGCTGAAGACAGCCTCTTACCTGATAGATGGAGCATATGCCTTTGAAGGGGACAGTTCTTGAAAGCAGTTAAACCACATGATGTGGCCATTAGTGTATTCTCTGTGAGCTGCTCTGCATCTCTACAGCTCTAGAGGCTTCTGTTCTTGAATTGGTGTTGCAGCTTCTGTTTTAGGAAACCCGCCTGTGAGGAAAGGCTGCAAGAGCTGGGATTGCTCAGCCTGCAGAAGAGAAGGCTCAGCATGGATCTTATCGATGTATTTCAATACCTGAAGGGAGGAGAGTGCTCCTGTCAATGGTGCTCAGTGACAGAACAAGAGGCAATGGGCACAAACTGAAACACAGGAGGTTCTCTCTGAACATCAGGAAATATTTTATCACTGTGGAGGTGACTTAACCCTGGTGCAGGTTTCTTGGGAAGGCTGTGCAGTCTCCATCCTTGGAGGTACTCAAATACCATCTGGATGTGGTCCTGGGCAATTGGCTGTAAGTGGCCCTGCTTGAGCAGGAGAATTTGAGCAGATGACCTCCAGAGGTCCTTCCCAACCTCAAAACATTCTGTGATTCTGTGAAAAAGATTTTTTGCAGAGATTTTCTTAATGTCTAACTGGAAGTTATTACTGTGGCCAAGCTACTGAAATATACTTAGTCTCTATGGTGTGTAGATTCCCTTAACTCTAGAAGAGCTTCTGGCCTTTGTCATCCTCAACTGTATGTCCACACCACTGCTTCTGGACCTTTATTAACAGTGGTGCAGTGGAAATTTGGTCAGTAAGAGCTGTAGGACTTGTCCATCAATCAGCTTATTTTGCACTGTGTTAGCAGACCTTGAGTTCATGAGACTATCTGCATGAGTTAGAAGCAGAGGTCTATCCAGTAGGTTATTTTCTATCAGTAGTATTGGATAGAGACTTACTTCATCCTCTGACATTTGGTATAATGAGACCCCTTGGCAGTCAGTTAAAAGCCAATATCTTCCCATTATTACTTCCTATTCTATTCAGTTTTATGTCCATACAAAGCCTTTCTTTGTAGCCAGCAGCATCTTAGTTTGCATTAGAACTTTGAAATAGTCCCTCACCAAAAAACTTTATGCAAATCCAGTGTAATGAATAGCCTCAAATATTTTAGATATGGAAGATAATTTCCTCCTACAAAAGCTGTGTTGACTTTTCCTAAAGCCATGAAGCAAGGCTGTAACTGATGCCAAGAACAAATATATATCCATCTATGGTAATGTATTTCAATGGGTGGCCAACATCTTATATTGATTTGTAGATGTGGCAGGATCCATGTGTTCTGGGTGCAGTGACCATCTTGAGGAGCCACAGTGGGAGGTGTCTCTGCCACTGGCAGGGCTATGGAACTAGGTGATCTTTAAGGTCCCTTCCAACCCAAACCATTGCATGGATTCTATGGTCTGTGGCTGAAATGCATCACTGATGATGTCTGGGATGTACCTGGCTCTAGTGGGCATGTTCTGGACAGTGAAGCCAGCAGGACAATGCAATGTAATGAGCCTGCCAGTGGTCACATAAATTTATGCAGGTCACAGGTTCCACTAGTTCTGCTAGACTTCTGCACATGTATAAAGTTAAACTCATGCTTTGTGGGTTTGAAGAATTGCTGCCTAAGGCAGGTAGCCTGGCATGGAACAGCTGATAACGTTACTCATGGACCTTTGCTGATGGAGTTTGAGAAGCACATGGCCTGGATGGAGCTGTAATGCAGATTGCTTTTCAAGTCCACTGGTAACAAAAGCTAAAGCATGGAATTTGGGTTTGTTTTCTAGTTAGCAAACAGCTTTTGTCTGGAACTGTTGTTATTTGTAGATTCCCATTTGTTGCTTTCCTGTCTGTTGCAAAGGGAACAAGGATTTCTAGCCTTTGAAAATCTTGTAGTTTCTAGAAGCTGTTGATGCAAGGAAATGCATTCAGTGAATAAACAGCTGTAACAGAAGCAGATTTATGGGGCTGGTAACCCATCCTCATAAGGAAAATCTGAAAGAAGGAGTCTTAGAATAAAAATATAAACAGAAAATGCAAGTGAGGTGCAGGATTCTGTGGGCTTTGGTTGCTTGTGTTTGTTGTTTGTTTGTTTTTCTTTTCCTGCAGGTTTTGGCAATATTAGGAAGCAGTTCTTTCTGGGTGGTATGTTCTCCACTTGGTCTTTGACCCCTCTGAAAGTGGAAACAGATGTAACACAAACTGTGGAGTGGGCAAGCTGGGAGTTGACTTAAACTGCAAACCCTTCTGCTAAGTGAGGGTTATTGCAGGTCTTTGGACAAATTTGTTTGCAGGACTGTAGTGAAATCAGTCAGATTACACCTGCAGAGGTTCCTTCTGGAGTTAAAATAGATGCTAGCAAATAGTGGAAAAAAAACCTCTTATGGAAAACCCCTCTTATAACATAGGAGCCTTCAGGTTGTTTTGCTTGTGAGGATAACTGGAGGTGCAGGCATGTGTCCTTGGATTTTTAATTTTTTAAAAATGGTTATTCTCTGTATTTCTCCACAGCACCGCCTGGTGCTTTTTGTACTGTAGGATGTAATCACTGCTGTGCAGAACCCTGCTGATGACCAAGCACATGAGTAAACTCCTGAGCCAACTTGCAGAACCTTGTGTTCTGGCTGGAGATGTTGTCTTTCTACACACCTAAAATTAGTATTACAGCCACATGAACCTATAGAGGAGCATAATGATTTCTCTGAAATACCTGGAGTGAAAGGTAGTAATGAAACGATCAGCTTCAGGGAAATTTAACTTGACCTGTGTTGCCAGGAAATTGCTGGCTGCAGTGAATTGCTTCTGCGGGGCAGAAGGTGGGTAGGTGACCAGCCTTTAACACACTGGCAGTTTTATTTGCTCCGAAAGTCACGCTCGGTCAATTGTAGCTGCCGGCTGAAGTCGCCATTTCCTTCTCTGCCTGCTCCAGGCTCAGCAGGTTTGGGTTTAATGGCACCTCAGATGTTCCCATGCCTGTTCCCTGTGCTGCTTCTGAGGCAGGAAGCCCCTTGCTGCAGAGCACCTCTGTCTGCAGGTGTGTAGAGAAACCAAAATCATGAGCTTGCCTTTTACCCTTCCCAATCTCCTTCACCCTGCGTTAGCCTGGTGGCTGCAGAGCTCACGGGGGAGCCCATGGCTTTGGCTCTTTGGAGGGTCTTGTTGAAAGCTGTGTAATTTGAAACACGTGGAGTGAAATGCCATGTGTGTGATCTGTTCCCAGGAGACACTGGCATGCCTGGAATTTTGCTAGCCACTTGAGGTGCAGATCAGACCAGGGGAGGCTGCAGTTGAGCCCTAGTGCACATTTTTATTGCTCGGAGGTATTTTTGTTGACAGATTTATTGCCCAGTCACAGCTTTATGCAGTTAGCCTTTGGCAGTTCATTTTTCTTTATATTAAAACTGGATCGTTTCAGATATTTCAAAACAAGCCACATTTTCATAACTGAAATAGCTGTCTGGTAATTTTTCACAGGAAAAATTGTCCTGCTGAGTAACACTTCTCACCATCTGAACTTCGGAACATGGCACTAATAGGAGTGAGAAAGGATGATGGATGTGTGATGCTGGTTTGGGGGTTTTAAGCTTTGATATTTATTTTCTCTGGGGCAAAGTGTGATGGCCATGAAGCCTCAATGGTTCCAGTATTGGCTGGCCTTGGTAGTGTAACAAATGCATAAGATGTCTGCCTTGTGCCCTTAGAGAGAAATATGGGTGGGGAGCCCTGAGGCACAGAAAGATGGGGATGGGTAAAGCTGGCAATATTAAGACCCAAATGAACAAAACAAAAGAACCCACAGACCCCCCTGTGGCTAAATGTGGCAAAGATTGTGCATCTGTAGCCCTGCATCACTTCCATGGGAAGCTGGGAGGAGGGAAGGAGCCTGAGCTTGGGTTGTGTTGCTGTCAGATGTGGACTCTAACCACTCCAGCCTCCTTCCTCTGGGCTTCTGATGCAGAAAGGAAGATACAGTGAGTTGCTTAAAACCTTGAACCTTAAAGAAAAGGGACTTTAATATCAGCACAAATGAGGTCTGCTGTTCAGACCTGCCATAAATCCACCTCTTGAGTGGAAATGGCTCTTCAGCCCTTCTGTGGGGGGGGTGGTAGTGGCCTTGCAGAGATGCTGTTGCTTGAGCAACAAACAGCACAGCCTTTGCCCCGTGTAGCATGAGGTGCCTTTGTCAGCATGGAGCCCAAAGTGCTTTCTATGTGTGAAAGTTTCACTCATCTGCCAAGTTCAAATGTGATCATGGAGATTCTTAGCAAAGTTTATCATTCCACCTCTTTGAGGGAGGCTTTGAGGTGTTTGTTCTGTTCATGCAGAGAATCTTGAAAGTCCTAGTTTATTATGTTTGGCCATTTAGGAGTAGAAGAATGGGTTTTCTCACAGCAAGTCATAAGCAGCAGCTGGAGAGATACGTGAGCAGCTGCGAACTACTTCTAAAAAGTACCATTTCCACAGCAGTTTTCCAGAGGCTGCAGCAGCTTTCTCAGGCTCTCTGCTTAGTGGCACTGGGTTATTCTGTGTTCTCTGACATTGAAGTTGGTCAGATATGAATTTTGGGGATGTGTTGGACATAATGAACAAAGATGCTGCCTCTCTTCTTTTGACTTAATTTGCAGCTCTTGCAAATTTGCATTCACTGAAACGTGTAGATGCTGCTGTAGACTTCTCAGCCACCTTTCCTGTGGGTATGTGCCATGCCCACATCAGTGATCAGTGAGAGATTCAGCTGTAGACAGGGACTATGCTACAAACTGAAGGAGGTGGTTCGTGTTTAGGGGAGTAGAATATGTATAAATGTATGGCTAACTAATTAAAATGTTTTTTGCTTATTGAGCTGTTGCTGTTAACAGATTATGCTGTGAAGCAGTCTGGGGGACTTTCTGACTTCAGAGGATTTAAAAAATCTTTTGTGAACATGTATCAGGAGAAACACCAGAGAAAGGCAGCAGCTGACCAAACTGATGTCCATCCAATACCCTGCTCTGCTTGTTGCAGTGAGGACTATGTCTGCTTATGTGGAGGGTTGTGCCAGCTATTCTTCAAGATAATCATAGGATCATCCAGGCTGAAAAAAGGCCTTCAAGATCAAGACCAACCATTAACCCTATACTCTTCATGTCCACTGCTAAAACATGTCCCTTAACACCACATCTACATGACTTTTAAATGTGGCTGGGAGTGGTGATTCAAGTCCTGCTCAGACATGGCCAGCTGTGCATTGTTAGACTCTGAAGAAGTTGTGTGATAGGAAAATGAATATGTGATGTTCTTCTGAACTTGAGCTGGCAATGTTTCTTCTCTGAATCACATTTCAGAGCATGTTTAACTTGCATCCCACTGTTGCAGCAGATAAGCCTCAAATGCTCTGCTGGCCTCATGTCAGCCCCAGGTATTTATCAGATCCAGCTTGTTGGTCACCATCCTAACGTGGATGATGTATCCATGAGGTAAGACTTGGTGATTTCTAGGCACATTTCCCCTCAAAACTCCCTCAAAGTATGGAAGTGTGCACATCCCACCTCCATCATCCTCCCAAAGGAGCAATTTCTTAATACTGGAAATGGTGGGCACATGGAGAGCCTGTACTGCAGCAGCAGAGGGACCTTTGGCCATTGTATCCAGAATTTTCTGAGGAAGTGGGAACCCTTCATACTGTGTAGCTGTCTTGAAGTCAAGGGAACTGCATCCAGACCAGGGACCTAGTAATGCATTTCTTCCCTTGTAATCTCAGCTTCACAATCTCTGTGCAGTTCATCATTGGTAGCATCTGATAGAAAAAACTTTATAACTTGTCATTGATTTTCCTTGGAAGCCAAAGGAACTTTATGGCTCTAAAGCTGCTGTTCAGAGAAGGATATAACTTATGTGGTCATGCTTAACTGACAGTGGGTCAGCCTCATGTGCCTTGGTGCTGCCCCTTATGTCTCCAGAGTTACCCATGGATGCAACCTCAGCTTTGGAGATAAGCCTGGGAAACCAAATGTTTCTCAAGATTGCAGCACAGATTCCCTGCCTCCTGCATTCCAGCCTCAGCTCACAAACGAGATGTGCTTGTCTTCCCTTCACAAAATCTGGTTTGATTCTGTTTTTCTGAAGGGTGAAATGTAGCACTAGTTTTGAGAGCTGACAACACATGCAATGTTTAGCAGCAATTGCAAGTTGAAACCAGGCCTTGTATCTTCTGGATTTGATGAGAGAGTAGCATCGTTTTCTACAGAAGGTGTTCCACCCTTGCTTTCCTTGCTGCCTTGCTATACTGAGGAGAGAAGGTCTCTGCAGCTTTTTGACCCTCTTTCATGTACACTTGGCAGTATGAGTTTTGGGGCAGCATCTGCTGGCTGTGCTGACAGTGTAAGTGAGAGTGTGCTGCCCTAAATGATTGCCCTTGCTCACTTGGTACCTGGGATCTCAAACTCACACACTCCCTCTTTCCTTGGTGGGTTGTTTTTTGTCTAGTTCAACATCTCTTTCTCACCTTGGTGCAGTTACTACATGTGCCTTGCAGCTGCCCACCCAGGAGCAGCTGAGCCTGGCTGGGAGGAAACAGAGGCAAGGGATTTATATTCAAGAGTCTTTGCCCTGCTCTTGCAACATGACCCAATCAATGTTGTTTGCAATACTTTTTTGTTTGTTTGCCCATTTGTTTTTTTGTTGGTTTCACCCCCCCACAAATGCCTTGGCTCAGGCACAAGGGGATCAGCAAGAAGGGAGGAACGCTTGTGAAACCCAGCAGGCAATGCTCATGCCCTCTGGATGTGTGTGTACATTGCAAAATCGTCAGTCATTTGGTTGTTGACTCAAAGTTATTCTGGTTTTCCAGCGCACTTGTTCCCTGCTGACTTACAGCCACAGATGGTGAAAGTAAACTTTGCTCTTTTCAGAGTTTAGTCCTTTTCCAGATTTCATTTGGTGCTGTCTTTTGTGGTTTGATTTGACTTTTAATTTCCTTGGGGATGCTCTACAGATGGAGAAGGTAGTGTTCAAAGAGTGAATTTTAGCCTGATTTCTCACAATGACTTCTGATGGGAACAGAAACATTCAGTGCTTCCTTTGTGTTGTCTCCAGTAGTCCGAGGATGGTTTCATCTGGGGAGCTCCACAGTCTGCAGAAGCAGCTTTAGCTGGTACTTTGTGAGATGTGGATGTGTGGGGTGGGGCTTCACTGGGGTTGCTGAATACAAATAAAGCCATGTGGGACTGGCTAGAAATGTGATGGGAAGGCAGAAATAAAGCTTATTGATTTTTAATCATAAAATGCAGTTGTTAAATTGGGAAAAGTGATCTGTGAGTAATTACAGCTCTTGTTCTGAATGTGTGGGATTGTGCTAAGGTGGAAGAAGCCAAAAAAACTCAACCTCGAGCTGGAGGTTCTGATATTTGTTTAATACAGCATCCCAGGTATCATCTGCACTGCATTAAGGTACAACTGCATCTGGTTCTTCCCTCTCTGGACTTAGAAATCAGCTGTTTGCTGTTAATGCAGCAGCTTCTAGACATGGAGTGTCATCAACATTTGATTTATAAATATATGTAGTTCTTGTGTCAGTTGAGATTTAATTAAGATTATTCCTGTCCTAAAAGACTTTGATTTTAGCTATAATA
Organism: Ceyx melanurus; assembly: GCA_024611195.1. NCBI lineage: Eukaryota > Metazoa > Chordata > Aves > Coraciiformes > Alcedinidae > Ceyx > Ceyx melanurus. Next base: position 37,334 of record JANHGL010021932.1, on the reverse strand, counting down.
ACAATTGCAATATTTATGCATAGATACAGTGCTGTTCTACTTCCAAAACACAATGGAAGATGTTTGTTGTTTGAAGGTTGGTTAGTATATGCAAAGATACTAGTAAAGGTAAGAAAAAACCAACAAAAAAAACCAATGTTGTTAGGGAGTTCTCTGTCTTCATTGCTGTTATTCTTTGCTGGTTTTATTAAAACAATAAAATTTATTAATATTATGTAGCCAGTTCATTCTCAGTGTCACTTCTTAGGCTCTATTGTTATTTATAAATATTTTACCTTGAGAAGAGCCAACAAACATAAGCTGGGCTCTCTTTAAGACTTACCCTTAATGATGTATTTTTTTCTTATTTTCTGTTTACTGAATCTCTGGCTGTGACCTGTGAATGTTACAGTAAGTGCAGATTTTTTTCTGCATAACGTGGTGGGAGTGCAGGTTGACAAGTGCTGCTCTGAGTGTCTTTATGTGAGGTGCCTGTAGTGTTCCTGAAGGAACCCAAATAACTTGCTTTTTAAGTTGAAGGATTCAGAGTTTAAAGCAAACTTCTGCTATCTGGCAGCAATAAGGATCTGTCTGTGCTAGGAAAGTCTCTTGTGGGATGGGTATTTCACATCTTCCCTTGCTTCCCTTCTTGCTCCGTGATTGTCAATTGAGTTTCAGTGATTAAACAGCAGCATATGCTATGAGTGACAGCAGGAGCATTCTAAAGGCTAACTTGAAGTGCCTTGTAACTAACTCAGAACAGCATGGAAACTATTGGAGTTGCCTTGGCTGAATAACATCAACTGATATTTACCAATTCCCTGCCAAAAACAGGGGGCTGCTTTCCCGAGCCTCTGGTGCCTGTGTAAGGTGTTGTGGGGGTTGCGGTTGTGTGTGGCACTGATCATCTCTCCTGCCCTGATTCTTTCAGCACCTGCTAAGGTGTGCTTGGAACAGCAAGTGATGAGAGCGAGTGAGCTAAGTCAGGCTGGGTTGGTCATGCAAAACTGGAGAGAGACCTCGAGGAAGCTGGTGCTGGGGTGGACACCAGGTGCAGTCTCTGGTGCGCAGGCCTAGATGGAGCTGGTGAGCTGCCTTTCCCCGACAAGGCTTCTGTTGGCAGGTCAGACTTAGCCTATTTCCAACTGCCAGGTGGCATGACCCAGGCGTGAACTTTTGGCTGCAGCGAGAAACCTGCTTGCACAAGAGCAGTGTGATGCTGTGCACACTTACTCCGGGGAGAAAGCTGCAGAGGAGGATGTGAGCCAAGGTCAGTATGCTACAGTCCAATCCTTTCATGCTCCCCTGCTTTCTGGGAAAGCAAATGATGTAGAAATACTCTAGTTATTTTCAAGAAGCAAAGTAACTCTCTTTACTAGAGTAAATATAAGGGCAAGAAGGTGACTTTGAGTTTCTCTGGAAACTTGTAGGGTGCCTAGGATCCTGAATTCAAGGCATTGCATTTTAGTATCAGGTTTTGTCCCCATCTTTGACTCTTTTTTGATAGTCCAACGTTGTATGTCCTCTGTGAAGCCTGGGGTAGATGCTTATATTCCACTTTTTTGTTTTGATTGCCAAAGCTGGTAAATGTTATCTTGGGCTTTCTTGGAGGAGAGGAGGACTCTTACTCAGATTCTTAAATTCACAAGCATAGTTGGGACAGAACATGAGAGTCATGAGGTGACTGTGAGATGTTTTTTGCTGTGCTGTTTATACCATTCACACATGCTGCTCATTCTGTGTTGAGCCACCTTTGTATCTTCAGTAACAGTTGTCATGGCCACCTCAGAGATGTCTGAATCTCAACACTTGTTGAAGGCCATGACATTTCTCTTCATAACTGAATGATGAGGGCTAAAGCTTAGTGATGAGGAAGAACATTGCCCTTAAAAAGTACTTAGGGAAGAGACATCAGTTGGTCTAGTTCAGGCTGAACTGTTTGGAAGCTCATATAAAACTCTAAAAATTCTTAGAGAAGGGTTAAGTCCAGGTAGAAGCTGATGATCTGCTCTCAAGTCAATTTGAGCTGCTCCAGTGACTTCAAGGATAAGAATCCATCCATTGGCACTGTATCATGTGTGCATGGGTAACGAAGAAAAGACACTGACTGTTTAGTGTTTTATATGGGGAAATGAAGGCTTACTGTGGGTGTCAGTCTTGAGTAACAGCTTATGTGTCTATGTAATATCTTGGAAGACCTGAAATATTGCCTTTTCTTTGTTTTAATTTTAAGATTCTTTTAGCTTTTTGCAATGATTGGGAAAATAAAATCAGGATTTAACTAAAGTTGATTTATGGTTTTGACTGACTTGGAGTAAAGGCCAGGACTTTAGTTCATGCTCAAGCTGGTGGAAACTCTTCTGCTGAGCCTGGGAATGTTATGGGTCTCAGAGCGAGTCAAAAAGCATCTTGTCTGTGCTGCCCTATGCCTGTGTGCTTTGGGGTTGGCTTTGTTGTGCACCTGACTTGTGACTTGAGCTGTTCTCAGTTGAAGCCTTAAGGAAGAAGAGCAAAGTACCCTTTCCAAAGAAAGACCCTCCTCCTAAATTTGGGAATGGTCTTTTCCTGCCTCTGCATCAGTGCCTGTATCTTGTGTTTCCTGATACCTGGTGTTTTTCATGCCTGCTGATAGTATTATGTCTAGTAGAACACTCTCAATATAAACTGATATTTTTTTTTATTTTTTTTTTTTTTAAATAGGCACTTTGCAGTGGATCTGTAACTGGTAGAAGAAATTGCTCCTGGGAAGAGAAGCCTCCCTTCAAGGCCAGCGCTGAAGATGTGGACTGCCATTGTGTTCTTCCCACTGATTTCTTCCTGTTTATGTGAACACAAATTTTCTGACCTGAAAGGAAGAAGAGTCCATGTAGTGCAAATAACCAGGCTTACAACTGAAGAGCAGTGCAGGCAGATTTGTCAAAGCCCAGGTGCTTCAGGTGAGGTTTTTGTCCCTTAGCTGGAATTCCAGCTGTGTTTTCTGTTCTTTAAAGATCTCGTGTGCTCCCCTGACAACCGTCTTTATTAATTCCAGTTGCTTACAGGCATTTACAGTTATGGCTTTTCTGTACAATCCTGTGGTGCTAAATAACTTCTGAAAGCTTTGATTAAATTGAATCCAGAGCAACCATTTCCCAGAGCCCTTCTGGCTTCCGTAAGAAATTGCGTGCACATGCACTGGTGTGCACTAGTGTGCACTGGTAGCCTGCAAGCTGTGTTGGATCACTTGAGTTGAATAATGATTCCACCTGCCAGATCTTTGCAAGTGAACACTGCTGCTGTAGACAGCTGCACTGGAATGGGCAGCCTTTGCTCACTGTTCTTTATGTGTGTGGCTTCTGTCTTAGATTGTAGCAGTTGTATCCTGCAAACAAGCACAGGGTTAAACAAGTATAGGAAGATAACCTTCTGCTGTATACCTCTGAGCTGTCTTTAAAAAGCTTTAAACTTTTGAATGAGTCTTTCAGAGTTGGTCTTATGAAAGACCCTGTCTTGTCTAGCTACCTTGTATGACCTACAAACAACTGGTGATTCTGTGGTGAAGATGAGACCTTAGCTCAGGTTGATGAATGTCTGACAATCAGATGGATAGGAACATTGTTGCTGACTTCAACCAGGGTTTTTTTTATCCCCTTCACATTGTTTTCTCCAGATATATTTTGTACAGAGCAAGACTGGTAGAGTGTTTGGACAGAGGGGGTTATTTTTGTGCTTTCATTCATTACAGACATGAGGCCTGAGGCTTTGATGTCAGAATAGTTACACCTGTCTGTAAAGGAGCAGTGGTTGTTATTTTTAAAGGTGTTAAAGTTGCAGGCCAAGGTTGCTTGGCAAGATGTCTTCATAACTACATTGCTTGGAGAAGTAGAAAAAGAGAAAATTAAAATGTATAAATTACACCTGTAGATGTAATTTATATCCTTGCTGACATAACCCCACTAACTTCAAGCAATAGAGCAACTGTCACAAAAAGGTACCTTTGCCAGTACCTTCACATCTTGGATGTGCCCTACAGAAAAGGAAACAGTTGCTGGTCTGAGCTGTTCCAGCATCACCTTTGAATAGCCACACAACAAGCCAGGCTATGTAGTTAGCAAAGTCACATCCCAAAATGATTGTAGCAGTATAATGAGGTGGTTTGACACTTCAGTTGCCGGCTAATAAAAGCATCAAACGCTCTGGGGCTGACAGCATTGCTTGTAAAGCTAATACCCATCTGTTGTTTAATGTGACATGTTCAGGTCTTCAGATGCTGATGGGGTAAGAGAGACACACAATGGAGGAAATGTCCATGTTGGCAAAGATCTGTCAATCCAGGATTCCCAGGTGCCTGGTGAGCACAGTGAAGCTGTGCTGGGAGTTGACATAAGCTCATACTCTTCCCTTTGCTCCCCAGACATATTCAGAGCTCTGAACTGTAGCACACCCTCTGACCATGTCTGGGTGAGTGAATTGCTGATGGTAGGAGATGTTGGTACCAGAAGACAAGCAGGTAGACAGGCTGCATCTGCTCTGTTAATTTCATTGGCTTTTCAACTATTTTCACTAAGGCTGAGTGAGGATTCTTTAAGGCCAGAACTTCCAGCTATCAGGGTTGGGTTTCTTCCTTTTAATTCTTTAATTACAGCCATGGGGCAGTGTGTTCAGTGTACTGTGTGTAACAACCCACTGTCTCTGCTGTTTTCAGGTAACATCACAGACTGTAACTGGTCTGTGCCCTACCAGAATCACTGCATCCTCTTGCAGTGTCACCAGCTGAGTATATGCCAGAATGCCAGAGAACAAGACATCAGAGATCTGCTTGGAGGTAATGCCATGCTTCAGGCTCCTGCTAAATCCAGGATCCTGGTCCTTTTGCTTTAAATGCCTATGAGCAAGATGAATTGTGAAATGCCTGCAGGATGATTCTTTGGGTAAAGTGGGTTCACTGGAAAGTGTTTCACGGACCTCCTTAAGGATTCTGGCACTTCCAAGCACATGATATGTCTTTGAGTAACTTCTGTAACTGTGACCAAGTTAACAGTTTGTTTCCATGTTGAAGACATCATTCCTTCAAGCTATTTGCACTCCATACACCGTCCTTTGGAAAATAAAGGCTTAACAGATGTATTTATATTTTTAAGAGAAACGAGAATGACTTGGCATTGTTTTTACTGAGATTGCCAGGATTTTGTGCCAGAGGCAGAAGGCTGCCTCTGTAATCAGAGCTGCCTTAACAGCAATTGCTCATGGTCACTTTCCAGTGCCAGGGTCTTCAATTTTAATTGACAGAATAGCAAAATGGAGTTTGTTGGTAATTGGGGAATCAATCTTCTAAAGTATGTATCAAGAGCTCACTGTACCCAAGTTTAAAAAATAGTTTGTTCATGGTTCTTTTGGGTTGGCAAAGGTTTTCTCTGCAACACAGCAATCAGACCTATAATCAGATAGGATTTATTTCACTGTAAATCTAAATTACTAGAAGGAATTTATCCCGAAGTATGAAGGTGTAAGTGGAAATTACCCCTCAGTTTTGAGAGGTCAAAGTTGGGAATCTAAACACACAGGCTTTGTTGATGCTGTGAGACTTTGAAATAATTCATAATGTTGCTCCTGTGTTGGTAACTTGCTCCTGTGTTGTACCTCTGCACTTTCTTACCTTCCTTTTGGGGAATTAGTTCCCTTCTTGGGCAAAGGCCAGAGCTCTGTGGAAAAACAAACAATAAACCCAACAAAACAACAAACCCAAACAATCAAAACAAACAACCTGAGGGATTATGTGCAGTAAAGGCAGGGCTCTGAGTTCTCATGTTCTTGCTGAATTCAGGACTGATTTATTCCAGTTGCACTGTGTGTACTGCAGAATACGTGTCCTAGTTTGTGTGGTGGGGGAATGAGGTCAGATTTCAGCTTGAGAGTTTTATTCCTATGAAATGAAACTAATTTGTTTTATCTTTTTGAAGATATTGTTGGTAGGAAAAAGGAAGTAGTCCTGTTTCATCACCAAAGTGATCCACAGAAAACTGAGAGGATGGTGGATGCACAGGTTGACCAAAACAATGTGGAAAACCTGTTTTCCTCAAGTGCTTGGACTCACAAGGTTCACCCGAGGCATTTGCTTGAGACTAGGAGTAAAGATGGTAAAAATGTGACAGCAAATGCAAACAAAACAATTTCAAGCAATGTCCCCAGCACTGCAATGACCGACGCCACTGCTACAACCGTAACAACAAATGTTAAAACCACAACTGTCCTCACTACAACTTCTGAAACAATTGCCAAGGCCTCAAACAGCCCTGGAGGTTCTAGTTCCTTTGCTGAAGGCACGTCACCCACTGCTGCTGCTTCCACTTCTGCTAACACCACTGGTTCCACTTCCAGCCGTATCACCAAGCTTGTGACCACCACTGAAAAATCAGGAAGCAGTAGCTCTGTCTCAGTATTGTCCCCCACTTCTACTTCCTCTCCCAAAACTGTCATTTCTGAAGTGGCAACAAAAATGCTTCTAACAGAGAAGTTTAAACCTGCCCCTTCCACCACCAGCACTCGCTACTCAAGTAGCCCTGCCACTGTTGGAGCTGACCTAAAGACCCAGAGGACAACATTGACCACCCTTATCCCACAGGATGCAGGAACATCTGCTACTTCCACTCGTACCATGACACTCACCCTTTTGGAGACTTCACACTCAACAGGTTCTCAGCTTGTCACTACATCACTGTATCCAGAGCCAGAAACGAGCACCACGAAGTCCTCGAGTAAATCAACTTCTCTTCTGGCCTCTACAAGAGGTGCCACAGTTTCTGTGACAGCCTCCACAGCCATAGTTACCACAGCTGGGCAGGGGATGAAGTCAACATCTCACATTGTTTCATCAATCACAGCTCCAGCAGATGCACCCCAAACAACAGCTTCAGGCCTTGCAGCAACTCGGGACAGAGGAGACGAGTATCTTCTCATTGCTGCAGAGCCCCTGACTCAGTACTTAGTGGATAAAAGTTCACTTCTTGCACTACTTTTAGTTGGTACGGTTTTTTTCATAACTGTTCTAGTGCTTTTCCTTATGCAGGCCTACGAGAGTTACAAGAAGAAGGATTACACCCAAGTGGATTACCTGATCAATGGAATGTATGTGGACTCAGAGATGTGAGAGAGTAGGGATAAAACAGTGGGCAGAGATATGGAGAGGAGAGTGAAAGCCTGCCTGATTTATTTTTCTTTACTGTTTGCCTGTAACACAAACTGAAAGTGCTTCCAAATTTACTTCTAGTGCAATTGAGGAGAAATGCCATGTACTGTATTAAGGAAAAATAATAATAATTTTTATTCATCTGTGCAATAGGTTGTAAAAAAAAATAATTTTTAAATCAGCCATTTTTCAAACTTCCATAATGTACAATAGCTCTGACCATTATTTGTCATTGCTAAGCAAACCTGCCAAGGGGTAAACTATCACCCTTGGAAAATGCCCTGGCCCTTTCTCAACTGTTTACAATGCAAGTTCCTTGTGTTCAATTTATTTCATGTGTTCTCTTTGGAAAACAGAGCAAAGGAAGCTCCTGCCTTTTGTGAAGTGCTCTGAAATCACCAGGTGAGAGGTATTGCTGCAATGGGGAACTTCTAATCCAATGCGTATCATGTTTCCATATGCTTCTTGCTTGTAAAGAGCCCTGTTTACAAGGTGTTGTGAACTGTTCACTGCTAACCCAAGGTAACTCTTCACCACAGAGCAGATTACTGTGCCTCTGCACTTAAATGATCTTATTTTTATATTAACTAAATAAATGGAGCCCTGGAAGGGCATATCTTGTTGCATTGCTGTTTTCATTCGTGTCCCTGCCAGTTTAGAAGCAGCTAAGTGGGCTTTTGGGGCTTAAGCACATTCTCTACTTCAGTATTCCAAGTATGAGGGCATTAATGACCTCACTGGTAGTATAATCATGTCATGGAAATTGCTGATCATCTTCTAGGGTACTGCTGCTGTAATTTCAGAGCAGTGTGCTGCCAGTCTCCCAGGTATGCTTCACTGCTTGTTATTTTTAATTCATAGAGCACCAGACTGGGTTGGGTTTTGTTTTGTTTTTAGGGCCAACTCAGAGCTGCTAGTAACTTGAAAACTTTATTGCACATGCAGTTGCAGCTCACCTCCTAAGTTAGGTTGGACATCAGGAAAACTTGTTCGCTGAAAGGCTTGTTAGGCAGTGGAACAGGCTGCCCAGGGCAATGGTGGAGTGACCATCCCTGGAGGTATTTAAAAGACATGTAGATGAGGTGCTGAAGGACATGGTTTAGTGGTGGGATTGTCAGTGTTAAGGATCAGACTCGATCTTGAAGGGCTTTTCTAATAAAAAAGATTCTATGATTCTGTGTGCTGCAGCTGAGTAGAAAACACTTGATTTTTGGCAAGTATTCTACAGTGATTGATTCATCATACTTGAATGACACAAAGAAAGGTCCATTGTGAGTGTATATATATAATTTTATTTTTTTTTTTTGGTAACTAGATTGGTAAATTGTCTCTTACTTTGAATTGCTTGGCTGTTCTTTAATCCTGCCTGCATGTCACCTTGGCTGATGATAGGCGAACCCCAGAATTTGAGCTGTTGGGTTTTAGTTTGGTTATTCATCCAAATTCCTTTGCCATTTGGAATTTGGAGGGAGTCTTTACCCTGGAAGAAGCTACTTTGTAGACTTCTTCATCAAGCTGAAAGGGTTATGAAAACATCTGCAAACAACACAGCAGCAGCAGAGGCAAGGGTCTGTTGGAAAGAAATGGGCAAGAGGTAGTTTCTTGAATATTAACAAATTTTGAGGACAATTTCAGGAAGGCTAGTATTTGAGGAAAGGAAAGAGATTGTTTGGAAGTGAGATGGCTGGGTTCTCAGGGGCAGGTTGTGTTTTGCAGTGCTTTTGCCTGGACCCCATCTGCACGCCAGTAGGTTAGAGCATCTCTGGGTAAAAGGATAGTGTGGTTTTGGGAGTCTCCCTCCTTGGCAGGCTTGAAGTATAAGCCACAGAATTCACATTACATTTCCCAGGGCAGGGGGAAGTTTGAGGGACTGAATTTTCTTGTATTTGAAGGTTATTTTTAATTGGTTTCTCCTCAGCAGGAGGGAAGTGGACCCTGATTTCTTCATTCTTCCAGATGCTGCTTGTGTGCACTATCTGTGCAACAAGGTGGGGAGTTGCACCCCATTGAGATGCTTGGGACTGTTCTCTCAGCACAACTGTTCTGAGCTGTAGGCAGATGTCAGGCAGATGCTGCTCTCCAACCACAAAGTCCAGAGACTTATCTTTACATCGGGATCTCAGGTTTCACTGTAATTGCAGATGAGTCACTAACCACAGACCTAAGCATGTGGTCTTGGAACTCTGCTCCAGATACTGAGATAAGAGCTGTCTCCTGGACTCCCTGCTGTCTCCTGGTTAAGGAGATGGGTGTTACCTCAGATTGAGCTCACTTCTTTTCCTCCTCATTTAGACATCTCAGATAAATGTTTGCATTTCGATCGGGTGAATCCAGGCAATTCCTTGTAGTTCATCCCTGCCTATGGGAACCAATTAATCTCTGTCTTCCTGCATGAAGGGTTGGTGTTGCAACTCTTCTGCTGGTGCTCTGTAGTATTTTACTGCATGAGGAGCTTCTACAAACTATGATCATCAGGCTTGTAATTGCTTATCCTGGAGATTGGGTCATTTTTGGATGAGTTTTGTGCTAACTATGGCTTTGTTTCTTTTGGTCTCCATGGATCTCAGCCAAAGCTGAGCACCAGATTCTGTGGAGTGGAAGCTTGTGAAGTTGCATTTTTTTATTTTCTTCTTTATAAAGATACTAGACTCCTGTAATGATTTCTTGGAGGGAGTAAGCAGGGAAGGGAAAGGAAGGGGGCATTACTTAAAACTCTGAAAGAGTTTACTTTTCTAAAAACAGAAGCTTTCTAAGGCTGGTTTATTAAAAACAAATCCCTTCAGGGATAATTTAAATGGGTATAATTACAAGAGTTGGAATTGGCTTACAACTCTGTAAGAGTCTTAAGGAGTTTCTCATGGACACGGTGAGAATGTTACAACTACATCATGGCTAAAAGAAAACACCACCATAAAAATCTTTGTGGCTTCTTGACAGGTTCTTACAGGAAGGTGGGTACTCATCAGATGCTTGTTGTAGTTCCCACAGCCCTTATATGTTTACTTCCAGGTCTCCTCTGCAGATACTGGCACAACCTGTCTTTTTTGTTCTTATTTGAGTTACTGCATTGCCAGCTGTTACTTTCTCAGCAGAAACAGATTTTTAGTGGAGGGCTGAACACCAGAGCAAGTCTGCATTTCTACACACAAGGTAGAAATCTTTGTGCTACCATAGAATGGTTTGGGTCAGGGAGACCTTTCACGGTCACTTAGTCCACCCTTTCTGCAGAGAGCAGGGGCAACTAGAGCAGGTTGCTCAGAGTCCCAGCCAACCTCACCTGGAATGGTTCCAGGGATGGGGCATTGGCCACCTCTCTGGGCAACCTGGGCCAGGGTCTCACCACCCTTGGCATAAAAATTTGTTTTATATCTAGTCTGGATCTCTCCTCTCTAAAAACCATTGCCCTTTTTCCTATTGCAATGGTGCTCAAACTACTGTACCAGCTGGACAAACATAGTCATTTTTTGCCTCATACAACCTTGGTTTAGGCACTGAAAAATAAAAATACTGGGCTGGAGCCTGACCTCTGAAAGTCAAGGTGAGTTTTCCGACCTGTACATTGAAACAATTATCAAGATTTGGCAGCTTTGCTGGTAGAGTTTTTCATCCAGCTACTCATGAGCATTGAGGAAGGAGAGCAGTGGGACTGGGAAGGTGGGTAGGTTGAGTGCAGTTCTCTAAAGGTCTTTTCTGTAGCAGTGTGCTTGATATGCAATTCTGAAGCAACTGGAATTTCTTCCCTTCTGTCTCTTTGTGTTAGAGGGCACCAGCAGCAAACATTCACTTGGTTGTTTACCTCCAAACAGTTGTCTGTTTGGGCTACAGCCAGCCACCTAGAATGCTTTTTGAGGCTACAAATGATGGTGAATCAATTTTGTTTGGTGGTGTAGTGTTGCAAGAGTTAACAGCGAGTAGGTTGGACGAGGAAACACAACACCTTTGAAAACTCTCTTGCAGAATTCACAATATAACAATAGACGGGGTCCTACCAAGTTATCGAGAAGACATCTGCCAGGGGGCTGCCAAAACCAACATTCTGCTGCTGTGAAGCACAGCGTAGCTGACGCACGCTGGGTTTCAACCTGTTTCGTGGCCTCTTTCTCAATAAAACACAGGAACATCCTGGAATTAATTTTAGATTAGATTAATTCTAAATGCCACCTCCCTTTTAGCTAATTGTCTGTATTAGGAGTGTGTTGTTCTAAACAGCAAAAAGGAAGGGAAATAATGTAATACTAAAGCATTTGAAAAAATAATGGGAATGAAGAATGTATTTGACAGCACATATGAGCTTACAATATGCTATGTTGCCTCAAGAGAATGAGGGACCATGTGTGGAAATCTTAAGCATGACCTTTGAAACAGTTGATGCACATTGTCAGAACACAGCCAGGGAGCTCTGGAAACAGAGCATACCGTGAAGTTCATTTCTCTGGATTTGTCCAGTGGTTGCTCATTTCTGGTATCAGGAAAGAAAACCTGAGCCCTGCCCTGCTGAAGCGTTTCTGAGGGCTTTTCCCACTGTGGATTCTCTAGTGTGCAGTAAAGGCAAGTTCATATTGCAGCATTTCCCCTGATCAGAGCAACTCTCTTAAGTCTCACGAAACTTTATTACCTCTGTTGCACTTGGCCGAAGTTGACCTGTGGATTCAAAAGCAAATCCTTTCATCTTGCACAGAGTATGAGCTTCTAAGTTTGCGCTTTTCTAGAGGAAAACAGGCAAAACAAAGTGTAGAGCTGCAATGATTCCATCTGCTAGGAGGCTTAAGTAGTTTGGAGTTGGGAATCTGCTTGACTTTTTGGTCTTGCTGGATAGCTACATACTGTGGGTAAAGCTGGTCTTTGCTCTACAGCGTTTTGGGTCGACTTAGTTACATGTCCTTAGACCTTGTCTTTCTGTGCTCCTGGCAGGCTGGGAAATGTATTTAGAGCAGTCCTGTCTTGGCTGAGAGATGCCAGCAGGTTGTGCTGCGGGGCAGCAATTCTGGAGTACGCCTGTTCAGCCTCCTCTGGCAGGGAAACCCCAAAGGCTCTGGGGAAAAAAAAAAAAAAAAAAAGAGCTCTGCCTGGGGCTTCCTGGTTGGCCCCGGATGATGTTCAGCTTGTGCCTTGGCTGCAGTTCGGTTTGAATCACAAAGTCTGTTTGAAGGAGAGGTCCCTTTGCTAGCATGCAGAACTTGCCCAACATCCTGCTGGTCCCAATTAAAAAGACTAAATCTCTTTGGATGGGATTGTACAATCTGCTTAAAAAAGCAAACAAATAACTTGTCTGCATGAAGAGTGGCTAAATCTTTTAACCCCTTCAAGTTGGGACAGGTGAAACCAATTACACTGGTTTGAGGGTTATGGAATTATACAAGTGGTTCCTGTTCTTTACTGCATGCAGCTGAAACTGTAGAGCCCAAGCTTGTTAAAGCTGTTAAGGCTTCCCACGTAATTCCTAGAACACTAAGGAATGGGGAAGAAAAGAGAAGGCATTCACTCAGCTTGAAAATGCACATTTAGAAGTGACAATGATAGTTTAAACAAAACATAACAAACAAAAAAATCAAGATTTAGCCAAATTCTGAAGTGAGATTAATCATAAACTCTGCTCTAAAGTTGTGAGATTTCAGCCACTGCTGATTAGAAGGTGAAATTTTTCCGAAGTACTTAAACAGGGACAAAATCCCAGAGGCATGTTGAGATTTCTCGTCTGTGCCTCCCCCCACCTCTGCTGTAGGCATGTTTCTGAGCAACTTTGCTCATCCTAGAGCTTAGCTAGGCCAGCAGCTGAATAATGATGAATGTAATCTGTATCGTGGGGCAGAAGTTCTCCATACTCTTGGGAAATGGAGATGCTTTTTCCAGCAGTAGGGGCTTGGGGAGGTGCACAGTGGCTGCCAGCTGGTCCTGCACCCTCCTGGCATCAGGCGATACCAAGAATATCCTCAGAGAAGTCTGGCACCTTATGTGATCCAGGTGTTGCCAGTGAGGAGATAAGCATGTAAAGTGACAGAAATATGGATTAATGGGCCATGTGCTTCTGACCAGCTCTGTTACAGGCACCTGTTGCTGGTAGAAGATGGTTCTAAACTGGTTCCTTCTGCATGCATTCTGGTGGATATTCCTAACAGTGAGAGATCAGTGGCAGCACTCTGTCCAGTCTCTACAGGTTCCAGGCAGAAATGCTGTCTGATGTGTGTGATAAAGGCCAGCTCTTCTATCTCATTCTCCTGTTTGCTGGGTCAAAGTACTGAAGACAATTTTTTATTTAATTATTTTTTAAAAATGTCTTGATGTTTACATATTCATACATGTCTTCAGCATTTAGACTGTGCTTTAGTATTGGGCTGAATTCTTCAGAAAAAAAAATTATTTTCCTTTGACTAACTGAAGTGAGTCAATTTTCACTGGAGCTTTCCCCAGGGCCCAGCCCCCAGCAAGGGTTTAAGTCCTCAGCATCTCAGAGAGGGCTGGGCAGGTTCCTGTGGTCCAGAACTACCTCAGAAATCTCTGTGGAAAGTTTTGCACTTTTGTGCTCTGGTCTTCAAGGAGAAGTAGAGAGACTCTTCTGCAGGAGAGAGCAACTTCATCCCCCAGCAGTTTCTGACATGCAGTGTGCATCCCATTCTGAAGGAAATGGTGAGCCTCATTAACATGGTCTCCGTGGGAGATGGGATCCTTGGATCACACGCAGCCCTAGGGTCTGTTTGTAGCCAAACATAAAGCTTTTCCAAAACATGTTCTCAGCAGTTGAAAACCATATGCTTGTGAACCAAAGCAGGAAGGGGAGCAGTGGCTGAAAGGGATGGAGGGCTCCACATGGGCAGCAGATGCACGTGGCTTGCACTGGGACAACCCGTGAGGTTATTTCCCAGCTGTGAGCCTTGGGTCTGCCACCAGCGTGTGCAGAGCTTGGCAGAGTGTCCTGTCCTTTGTATGTTTGCAGTTTTGTTAGCTAGCAGGGAATTCTGGAAAACGTTAGTGAGAGCTGTCAGGCTGTGTAATGGTCTCCCAAGGGAAGGATTAGTGGCCCTGCAGGAGTTCAGAGTCTTGCGAGATAATGTAGGACAGGAAAAGTGCTGAGGATGAATGGGATGACTGGAGAACTCTTCTGTGAAGAGTTAATGAGTGATAGGAGAAATCGGATGAGCTGGTGAGAACTTTGTGCTTGCTAAAGGAAAAGAGAGACCAGGCATTCCCATGAAGAATAATCCTGGCTGGGCTGGGCTGGGCTATTAGTCTTCATGCTTCTGGGTGTTCATGCTTGCTGGCCAGATGAAAGAGAAATGCACCTCTGCATATGGTTGTACAGAACTGTCTGCAGAGGGAATGTAAAAAGCCAGAACAGAAGCATTCTTTGGGGTACCTGCTGGTAATGCTGAAGAGATGTCACTACCCTCCTGACTTGAGATGAAAACATGGAGCAGGGTCATGAAGAGAGTTTTTGGCCACAGGACTATGTAAAGGTTTGCTTCATTACCTCATCCTTTCCCTAGCTCATCTTTAAAGCTCTTTGTAATGGCCTCTCACTAGAGAGACACTGCAGGGCAAGGTGAGGAGGCTGCTTCATCTCCCTGCTCAGGTGCACAGATACCTGCTGTGGCTGCTCCTCCCCAGCCTGCAACACGTGTGCATTCATGCAGGCATGTGTTGGTCTAGGAACCCTTGTTCCACTGTGGCTTTGAAGTATCTATATTTCAACCAATGCCAACACAGATGTCACTGCTCTTTTCAAAGGGAAATGCAAGAGCTGTCCTGTAAAACAAACAAATGTGAGATGTGTCAAGGTTTAATATTCCTTCATGTCTTGCTCTTTCCTGCCAAAAAGTTGCCACAGGGAGACTAATCCTTATTTTCAGATTTATTATCCCACAAACCATTCCCCCCCAACTCTTTTGCCACTACTAATTAAAACTAAACTCCATTTACCAAATGACCATGTACCTTTTGTAGGACTGCCACGTGCTGACTTTGTCCTCCCTCCGTGTGTTTCCTGGTCATTCCAGTGAGTTGAGGAGGTCACAGTGGTAGACTGCATTGTGGAAGAGCTTTAAACCCCAAGTAAAAGCAGGCAGGGGCAGATTAACCTGCAATGGGCTCTTTAATTGAAACCTGGACTGGAGCTCACCTGCCTTGTGATACTTCATGGGTTGGGTGGGGATTCATCCTGCATTGTTAACCCACTGCGGCAGTATTTACATAGATAATTTTAGCCTCTGATGACCTTTTGGCTTGGGCCACCCATGTGCCATGAGAGAGAGGAGGTCACAGGAGCACTAGTGTCAGTCCTTCTGCAAGGTTCTAACGCTCCCGAAAGGTAAAGAGTCACTGGGCAGGAGACAGGAGTACCTCTGGGGAAGGTGGATTTTAAATCACCTTCACCCTCTTGCTATAGCAGCCTTGGTGAAGGCTTTTTCCAGTGCAGATCCATCATTCTGTACTTATGTAGGCTTCCCAAGAGACCCTTACCTTAAACACTCCTGCCTCTAACAGAGGGCTTTTAATTCCCCTGATGGAGCTGGGCAAGGGTGTGGGACAAACCTGTCTCCTCCAGGATTTCCGAAGTGCCTGGCCAATACATTTGCTGTCCTGTGCTGGGGATCTGCTGCAGCATCACCCATTTGAGCCAGCAGAACCTAGAGAAACCTCAAGAGAAAGACAATGCAAGTGAGCTCTCTGGGCTGATTTGCTGAAACAAATTGACCAAACCAAGACTTGGCGTGATGATTTCTTTGGGACCTCCTGAGGTGCCTCCTCATCCACCTAAAATCTCAATGACAAGCTAAAGCAAGAGTTCTTAGCACAGCTGCTGTTCAGCCCCAAGCAGGGTTGAGCCGTAACTGCCCCAGCCAAGCAGCAGCTGTTTTGTGTTACTGGGCCTGATAACAACTTCCTCCTCCCTGCATGTGTATGCTGGTGGCTTGGTGTTCCTGGGGCTGTAGCTGCTTCCTAACCTTGGTGTTGCTCTCTGGGTGATCTGTGTGTGCAGGCAGCAGAAGGGAGGGCAAAATGCTGCTTTTCTAGCTGCAGTGTCAGGGCAGGATTTCTGTTGGCTCAGAAGAGGCTAGGAGAACTGAAAATGAGCTGAGGGGGATGCTGCTGCTTGCATTTGGGCCAGCTGTTCTTGCCCTGTGGCTATCACAGCTGCATGCACCAGAGTCAGCAAAGGGCAGAAAATGGGAGTGTTCAGTGAACTACAGTGAAAGTGGAGAGCAGGAGGAAGAGGAGGTAGGTCTCTGTTTTTCTTTCTCAACAGGCACCCTGTATGTTAGTCTTTGTCTATCCACTCAGGTCCTTGTGTGGGCAGGCTGGTGAAGAGCACCAGCTTCTTCTCTTGCTTATAAGACTGACTGGAGTCATGAGCCTGGGAGACTGGCAAAGCAGCATCTGTGGAATGGTTGAGAGCATGGAGAGGGGAGAGCAGCTGTACCTTGTTCATCCCAGGTAGAGCACCATGTGGTCAACCGTGCTGGTGAGCCTTGCTTCCTGATTGTTTGCTGGGATGTGGTGCTTGATGTCATTGCCAGCCTGGGAGGTTTAGGTTTGCTTGAAAGAGTCACAAATGAGCTGTGACATGTTGTGATATAGCTGCTGCACAGAATGCAGGCCAGTTGATGCTGGCGGAGATGTCCCCATTAGTGTGCTGGAGTTGGAGCCAGGAGAGGGTCACTCGGGCTCTGTAGTTTTCTAATGTGTTGTGTTAGTGGCAGTGTCACTTCCCTGTACTAGAGGTGACTGGAAATGGGTGACAAGTGAATTCAAGTAGCAAGAGCCAGCCATGCTGCTCATGCTCTGGAATACCTTACTGGTGGAGTCTATACTCTATCCTTCTGTGACTGCTTTCCAAAGGCCAGAAGTACTTTAAGATCTTGGGAGAAAAGAGCAAGAGATGCTTCCTTAATGTTGAACTCTCCAGAGTAGCTGACACAGGAACGTACTACAAAGAATTTAGCCTTCAAATGCATAAAAAGAAGAGAAGCTGACCAGCTCTTCCTACACAGTATGGCTTTTATTAAATGATGTTTAATTCTTTTACGTATTTAGGTAACTTAGGTAGAGGAGAAGAATAGCAAGTCAAGAGATGTGACTGGTCCTCTGCTTTCCAGTGTAGAGCTTCCTGCCCCATCATTTTCTGTTGTTTTTATAGGAGAAGAAGGGTGCATGGTAAGGTGGGAAGGAAACAGAAGCTGTCCCTCTGTAGAGGTAGTGTCAGTTCTGCTTGGAAGCTCTCTGCAAGGCATTAGCTCACCCTCAGAGATGTCAGCTCCAAATCAACCCGTTCCAGGACGTTTCCTCAGCGTGCTGGGCCACGGCATCTGCCTTGGCTGTTACACTGAGCAGACTGCTCGGGGCGGTTTGGAAGAGCAACAAGCTGCCTGCCAGGAAACACGCCTTCATTTTGTGGCAGGCCAGGAGAAAATGTGTCCAGTGCTGCAGTTGTTTTGCCTGTATTTCAAATCACAGGAGAAGGAACATGGTATCAAGGCTCAGCCTGCCTTTAAAGGACTAGAGATGGGTTTGCTGCATGCAAGGTCCTAAACTACATGGGTTTTTCATAAAAGTCTATTTCTAGCCTTGTCTGGGATGTGGGCATCCATGAAGGAAAAATAAAAAAGAAAAAAGGGACTTTTTATTGTCTAATATCTACACTCCTTCTTCTAGCTGGGCAAGAGTCTTGTGTTGAACCTGTGTCTTCATGCTGCTTATCTGTCAGCTGTAGACCCCGCCTGAGGTGGCACTTCATTGGGCATTTGTTCCCCAGGGGTTGTTGGCTTTTCCATGGTACTGATTCCATTATTTCTGCTGCTCTGTACTGAATTAACTGTGTGACTTGTTGGAGGTGGGAGGCTGTTGATTGCTTTTTATTTTTTCAACCCAAAAAATCAGGAACAGGCTGTTCTCTGGGACCATCTTCTTCTGGATGTTGGATGCAACCTTTCCTGTAAGCCACTTTTCTTTGACCTGAAGAACAGGCTCTGCAAAATGTCTTTTCTAGCACTCAAGGGCTATGACCTCTATCACCATTGCTGCTCCTGAGTGGTTATTGCCTAAGAGACTACTTTCTGGATTTGTTCCTGGATTTTAAGTAGCAGATTCTGGGTAGGTTAGCTCAGTAGGCATTGATGTGATTCAGCTAATTTGAGATGTGTTGTCACTGGAAAACTAACAAGTCCATGTCCGAGCCAACTGCAAAAGTTCTTTTTTCTTGGTGAAGTGAGGGATTGCTCAAGACAAGGTGACAGAGTATTTATTTTAACTTTTAAATAATGGCAAGAGTTGTATTTTTCCCTGCCTACTCACTGCCTTAAAACTAAAAAACAGCTGAACCAAAGTTTCCAAAATTATTAGGCAGAAAACAGAAGGGCAAAATTCCACCTGAAAAGGTTAAATGAATTTGTTTAACTGATAAAAGGCCATTTGAGAACAGAACTGTCCATATGTGCTTCTCTTCTAATATTGATAAGAGTGGTAGATGGCCAAGGAGGATTTTATAGGTATTTCAGGTACCAAAAGTCTATCATGTCGACAGGTCTCAGCAGTATATTGCACAACAGCTCTTCAGAAGTGGAGAAAACTGGTTCCTGGGAAAAACAAAGTAAGTAAAGGGAACTACAAATACTCCATCTGGAGTATCATCTGGCTGGTAAGACTTCTAAAATTTGCCCACTGTGAGCTCTGTCAAAAGTGGTTAGTTCTCTACTGTGCTTCTCACACAGAAAAGGAACCTCTGAGAGCAAAGATCAGCTGGCACTGTGCAGAGGTACACAGCTCAACCTGGGAAGGGAATCGTCTAGTGAAATTCAAATGCCACCTCTGGCAGCACAAGGTATTTTATTGGCGGCTGTTGACTCAGCCTAGCTTTTGAGATCTGACAAGATAGAGAGCCCTAAAGGGTTATGGCCATGGGCATTAATAAAGCAATCTTGTTAAGAGATAATTAAGTCACATTTATTAAATTCCTAATTAAGCAGCCAACTGTAAGGCTATTAGGTAAGGAATGCTCAGTTGGGTTTATTCACTTTCCACACCTTAGCAAAAGGTTAAAATGGGTGGGAAAAAAAAAATTCCCCCACCTTCTGGAATATAATTTATATTTTAGGTGTGGTGCCTGTGGAGGAAGCAAAGAAGAGTAAAGCCTCTGCCCTGCTGAGATGGAGAGAGCATTTCCAGAAGATTAGCCTCCTCCTCCTGTGAGTGATTGCTCAGTGGGAATGGATGGTACTGCAGGAGGAGCTCCACATAGGTGCTGCTCCTTGGGAACAAGAGACATGCAAATGTGAACATGGGAAGGGATCTCTTTACCTCCTTTGGTGTCATAAGCAGCTTGGGGTAAACTCAGCTCTACTGTGAACCCATGGCCTCAAGTCTTAGTTAAGACCATGACCAGACCTAATCTGCAGACTATGTGATCTGGCCAGACAAAAGGAATGTGGAGTTATGAGATATTCTTTCTGCTAACTGTTTAGCAGATGGGGAAAAATAGGACCTAAGATGACTTGGGGAGACAGTGAAAACTCAACTGAAGGCTTCTGAGCAACCTCGCTTAAATAGTGTATCCGCCTTCTGTACTAAAAAGGCTGGTTTGTCCTTTATATAGGACACTTTGTGCTCTTCAGAACAGTTTTCTGCTCTCACTTTCCATTATCTTTCAGGTCTTCTTTGCAGAATACCAAACAGACCAGTTTTGCTCTGCTTAAAGGGAATAACAAGGGAAAAACGTGCTGAACTGATATCTACTGATTTGGGAATGTGGGAATCCAGGATGAAGGGGGGGAAGAAAAATGGAGCCACTATTACCTTAAGCTTTTTTTTTTTTTTTTTTTTTTTTTTTTTTTTTGACAAAGCAGAGAGGAGGCTGATGGGAAAAGGCTCCACCAGTGCCCGTGAACCTTGCACAGAGCTGGCGAGGGTGCGGCAATAGGGCGGGTTTGGCCGCACCTAGGGGAGTGGATGGGAGGCAGCAGCGTTTGGCCTGGGGCTCTGGGGCAGACTTCTAGGTGGAGCCTAATAATCTTCTATTCTGCTTCTCCTGTCTTACCCACAGCAGTCCTGGGAGCTGTGCTGGGTTTACCTCCCAAACTGCTCCTTTCCTGAAAACTCTTTTGGAGCCTATCACTGATGTGTGTTGCCACAGGGTTTACCTTCCCTCCCCTTTATTTTATGGGGGATGGATACACAGTTGTAGACAGCTTATGTATTCAGACTGCTTATGGGCATCTCTGAAATTTAGTTTCTATTTTTCCTCTGGTTCAAGCTCCTCTGTTTTCCAGAAGCAGATGACAAAAATGCTGATGGAGTTATTGGAACAGTTAATAGTCTGGGGCACTGGCTGATGTCCAGGTTTAGCAACTATTAAACTGTGGCTCAGGGCAGTGAATTCCAGTCCAAGTTCTTTAAACACCTGGCCTGGCTAGGAGGAGTTGTTTCTTTCAGCAGTCCCAGAGCAGCAGTTGGAGCTAGGAATATGAGCTTTCCAGATCAAATGAGGATTATTTTCCTGTCATGTACACACTGTGGCTGGAGATCACAGTCAGGGCTAGCAGGGATCAAAATCAAGACCGAGGGATAAAAATGGTAGATGTGTATGTACAGAGCAACGAGCAGTTTATGGATTGTTTGCACTCCAAATTTTGTCCCTTCAGCCTTTCCTGGTGCCCCTTTTTTACCTCCCATTCTGCTTTGTGTTCCTTAGCCTATAACTTATCAAGTTTCAGGCTCTCCCTGGCTTGCCTAATTTTGAGAGGCCCCTTGCTTCTCATAGGCTGGGCTTTAAGGATGGCAGTAAGATCAAGATGCTCTGGGGCTCTTAAATTCTTAATAAAAATCATAAAAGAGAGCTAGTGGCATGGATGGGCTTGTATAAAGCAGGCTGAAGCTCAAAAACAGGGCTTTAGAGCAAATTTCCAGCTGGTTTTATAATTTTCAGTATCTTTTGCTCTTCACCATTGTAAATCAGAAGGTCAAAGGAGACTGGTCATGCTGCTTTGCTTCACCTTGCCCAGCTCAGGCAGTTTCAGCGAAGACCTAGGTTACGAGGTGAGTTGTGAAGATTACATTCTGATGATGGAGTACAGGCAATGTAGTGTTAAGCAGTTTATGCTGCCTCATCACTTGTATCTAGTTCAGCTCTGGATTCACCTTCAGACCTTCTTTAAGAAATCAGGTCTGGTCAGATGAGGCGGGTGAGGGACAGGACGTGGAATTAGAGGGTGAAACTATGCATAACAGTTTTGGAAAGACTTTTGCTGGGGGTTGGCTGCAGCTGAAGCCATGGGGTGCCAGGAGTCACCCACTGAGGGTATAACACACAGGGCTGGACTGTGCCTTAGAGCCACTCACTTCAAGCCACTTCTGGTGTTAGCATTGTTACCAGGTGGATGAATGTAGATGAGGATGTTTCCTTTTGACCTCTCCCTTTTTCCCATTCAAGTAGCAGGACCATCACTCAGAGCAGTTTTTTCTTGGTTATACTTTGTCTGGGTCCCATTTGAAACCCAGGTACTATTTAAGCTTCAGGCAGGCAGGAAAGAAGTTAATGCAGAGGTGACATCTCAGATAGCATCAGTCCCTTGTCTGACAGCTGTTGAGTGAGAAATTGTTATGAGGTTATGTAGTGCCTGCGAAATTTTGCCTCTCCTGTTGCTCCAGGTCCATAATTTGGTAGGAAGGGATAGTCTCAGGCAGCAGGCAGGGCTGTCTTTGGCACACCAGGAACAGCAGCCAATGCTGAAGCTTCCCTTCATATGGACTTGAATTTGCACTGGCAGAAGCTGAGGGATGCTTGTCACTTAGGTGGATTAATATTTACAAACATGCAATGACTCCTACATACTGATAATACTTTTTTTTCCCCTTTCTGTCAAGTTCACTGTCTCTATGTGGATTCTGATTTACAGTGACTCTCTCTCTGATTGTTAAGACTCCTTCTTTCTACACCCTTCTTCTTGCCTCTTTCATAGCCTTAGCTAAAAATTTTTGTCTACCACAAGCAATCAATGCCAGATTTGTTGTGTGGGCAGGAGTAATTGTGAGTAAGGGATAACAAAACAGAAAATTGATGCTTCACTAAAAATAGACCTGCTGCAGAAGGTAGAAACTGGTTCCTCATGTCAAAGCTAAAGGATGATTAATTGAGCAATTGGGATGAATTTGGAAAATGATTCTTGGTGAACCACATCCTTCCCGTGCTCCGAAAAGAAGCCAGAGGATGATACAGTTTTGAAGCAAGTGCAGGAGTGGTGAGAGGGGATGTGTTTGCAGCTGTTGGTGGCTAAAGCTGCTATTGTTTGTCTTTGTTGTAAGAGGTTAGAGCATTATTGCACAGGGTACGTGTTGGCAATCTGTGAGATCTCCCTTTCTAAAGGTCTAGGAATCCACATGGAACTCAGTCTCAAGGGGCACAGACAAACTTTGCAGAGAGGGGCAACAAGGTTTCTTCCTTGTCTGTTTTACCCCTGTACTATTCCTGTCATGCCCACAGGTTTTGGGTGACTATCACTTGCCATGGCCTCGGGCAGTGCCAAATGCTGGGTTTTGTGAGGACATCCATACTCTAAGATGGCAAATACTACTGGTCTGGTCCAGTGATACTGAAGATAATTTAGACATGATCCAGCATTTCCCACTCTGGGTCAAGCCCTAAAACTCAACCCAGCTATATTATTACATCTACTAAAAATCATTTAATCTGTTGTCCTGGAATCCTTCCTCTTGGCACCATTTGTCTCAAATGATGTTTTTTTCATTGTTTTACTACAACAGATTATAGGAGCTGATTCCCAAGACAGCATCTGCTGTTTAATTATAGCTAATAGATCATTAGCTATGAGCACCATGGTTGGCAACATGGGGAAGAAACCTGTGCCAGAAATGTTCCTGATGCTGGGGAACTGGAGGCTGCTGGAGGACAGGGAGAATGCCCAGCTGAGTCTGGTACACCCTTCTTTGAAGGCAATCGCAGTGAGAGCAAGAGGAGAAATGATATAAAATGTCCTGGGATAGGGTTAACAACGTGTATGCCATTGGAGACAGG
This sequence comes from Ceyx melanurus, assembly GCA_024611195.1. Taxonomy (NCBI): domain Eukaryota; kingdom Metazoa; phylum Chordata; class Aves; order Coraciiformes; family Alcedinidae; genus Ceyx; species Ceyx melanurus. The sequence continues at coordinate 14,172 of JANHGL010021932.1, read as the reverse complement.
ATTTCAGCATGTGATCACTTGTGCTTTTTATATGTTTTTCAATGGTAATGTAAGGTCCTTTATTATGACATTGCACCTAACCTCTTGTCAAATCTCCCCTTAATCTTCTACTCAGCAGGCTAGAGTGTCCTGCTGAAATTAGTAGGTGGACCAGTCACTACTTGAATCATTTATTTGCTGTGATGATTCCTATGATAACTCTGATGACAAATTAGGCAGAGAACTTGCCATCACCATAGCAGTTAAGTGCCTATGAATTCAATGAAAACCCTGGGTAGGCAAAAGAGAGAACAGAGATTTGTGCCCTAACTGGGGAAGAGACCATCAGAATTCAGCTGTGACACTGTCCCAGTGTCTGTTTTGCCAAACCAGCACAATGTGGTCTGGCCAGATAGTACATGTGCTAGACAGCTGGTCAGCCTACACATAGCTCTTGGCAAGCAGCAGAGCAGTATTTTTTTGCCTGGAGGGCATGAAACAGGGGAGGTGCAGGGCTTTTAACTGTGGAGGTCTTACAGTGTACGTGGGACATACATCACTGGAAAGAGAGCTGAATGATTTCTGCTTTTTTTCAGAGCATAGAATTGCAGAATCATAGAATGGTTTGGGTTGGAAGAGACCTTAAAGATCATCTAGTGCCAACACCCCTGGCATGGCAGGGACACCTCTCACTAGACCAGGTTGCTCAAGTCAACATCTAGCCTGTGATTGAACTCTTCCAGTGTTGGAGCATCCACAGCTTCCCTGAGCTTCATATGTTTTATTGCAATGATTAACTTAAGTCTTGCTTGTGATAAATTTAGCCTTTTATATTATTTTCTGGGTAAAGGATAATTTGAACAAAGTTCTTTAGTTTAAAAACTTTACTTAAGGTGTTTTACCATATACTCCTTGATTTTATTTTATTTTATTTTATTTTTCTTCTATGAGGCAAAACAAGTGTGTTCTTTCTAACTTTTATTCTTGATTGCAATTCCTAAACTAGTGATAACATTAATTTTCCTTTAAGTAGCATTTTGGGTGAGAGAACTAGGAGAGAGAAATGCTCTACTAGGGTAGAGATTTGAAATTGTTAAAAAACACTTTATACCAGCTCACACAAACCAGTCCAGCCCAGTGTCAGGTGTCTCAGTGGCTAATAATAAATAGAGAAAATATAAAAAATGGGATATGTTTACTCCATAAGGTGCTCTCAGCTTTCAGCAATCAAGTGGTTTAAAAACTTCCTGAACTGGAGGCTACAACTATATAATCATGTTTAATAGATCCTGATGGACGAATTCCATTGGCTGACAAAGAGCTTAGGCAAATTTTATGGTTAATCTTCAAAGCATCTGGTGACATTCAGTTCTTTACTTTATATGCTATCCACACATAAAAAAACCCGTATTTCCCACAGTTTGTCTCAGATGTGTTGGGCAATTTAACCACTGCCCCCTCCCCCTTAACCCACATTGGCTCTTGCATTGTGAGGAACAGCAAGTGTTCTCCATATCACCCAGATCTGCACAGACCAGTGGGTTGATTAAGATAATTAAAAGATCATTTATTTTTTGGTCATAACTATTCCTTGACCCATTTTAAATCTTCTTTCCTGAAGAGAAGTTTCCTTTACACTTTCCCTCTAAGCTTTCTGCTCCTGCCTTTCTGCAACCCCACAAATCTCCTGCAGAAATAGGAGGTGAGATGCAGCAGATTCCTCCACAAATTAATCATAGACATTTTAGCCTCTGCAGTAATTGCTTGTGGGAAAGGGCAGCATGTGGCTTGAGAGTATCTGAAGGGGGACTATGAGAAAGCTGGGAAGGGACATTTTTCAAAGGATTACACTGTTAGAACGAGGGGTGATGGCTTCACCCTGCAAGAGGGGAGTTTGAGATTAGAAATGAGGAAGAAGTTCCTCAGTCTGAGGGTGGTGAGACACTGGCACAGGTTGCCCAGGGAAGCTGTGGATGCTTCATCCCTCGATGTGTTCAAGACTAGGGTGGATGGGGCTTTGAGCAACATGGTCTAGTGAGAGGTGTCCCTGTCCATGGCAAGGGGCTTGGCACTAGATTATCTTTAAGGTCCCTTCCAACTCATTCTATGAGAGAGGACTTTGCCTCCCATGCTGTGTATAGTAGGAACCTTTTTAGCACATATGCCCAGTGCTGATTAACCCAGGAGGGCTGGGGAATATGGAGGGATCTGCACTCTAACCTCCTGGGTTCACATCATTCTTGCACAGAGCTGCTCACTCGTCACTTCTTTCACCTCAGTCACATTACTGGGGATGCTGCTGAGCTAAACCTTCGTTCTGAGTTGTTTGTGGTCCCTGATCATTCTGTGTCAGTAGCATTATGGGTCTGGTTCAAGGAAAAAGAATAGCCGTAGAGATGTGTCTATAAATACATTGGAAAGGTGTGTTTACCTTTAAAGGAGGAAACCCTTTTCTTCTTCCTACTTACTCTACATATCTGATCACAGGAATCTTTCAGCACAGCTGGGTGCTGGGGGTAATAGGCACAGAGAGATGTAAAAACCATTCAGGGGCCCAGCCTCTATGTCAAATGGTACTATAGTTGTGTGTAACAAAGGAGATCATAGGCCAAATACTGACCGCCACATCCTACGCAGATTTTGCTGGGATTGGATTTGATAGCCAACTGATGGCCAGAAATTCTAACTCAGTCATTGCCCAAGGCCACCCAGCTGGAGGCACTGGAGTAGGCAGAGTGCTCATGACCACAGGAGGTCTGGCCTCTAGGTGCTCTGGTGTTACCTGATGATTTGCTGATCGTCTGCAGTAGGGAGGATGAGGCAAAGGAGTGATTGCTCCATGACACATGACCTAGAGTGCTGGCTACCTAGCAAAGCTGCTGGGCTGAGAAGTAGAACTGAGTAGGAGAAGATAGAAAAACTTGTTCTTTGCTGTCAGGCTGACAGAAGACTTGCCTTTCTAAGCCCTGAGAATGGAGATAAGTGCCTTAAGCTTTCAGGAGAACAAGCCTTGAAGTAATCTTAATACATCCTGACTATTTGAGAAATAGTGTCCTCTGTTAAGGTCTTGTGGCGTAAGACCTTGGCTTTTTGACCTTCCTTTGCTTGGCTTTGCTTTCAGACTTTCCCTCACTTGTTTGTATAATGTTGGAACAAACTTTGATAACTTAAATTACTGGCTTGGAGATCAAACAACTGACAGAAATTGGTCAGGAAAGAAAGTACAGTGCTACTGCTTTCCCCGGCTGGTCACCACTCCTCCTCCCTATCACCAAGGCTGTTGGTAGCTCAGGTTGCCCTTTTTCTTGTAACAAAGATTGCTGGACAGAAGAATTGAGCTGCAATTAGGCAGACCAGACCTCAGCTTCACAGGAACATGTTGTATAAAGCTCAGCCTAGGCTAAGGAGTGTGCATGGTCTGCATGGGAAACCTGCTCTGCAAAAAGCTGCACAAATCCGCCAAATATACAGCCCTGCACACTCCTCCACCATTTGCAGACTTTAGTCTGTGGCTGGTGGAGTTAAATCCTGCTCAATGGGAGGCTTCTGCTGATCTCCATCTCCTACCTCATCCTTGGCAGTAACTGAGAAGAGACTTACACCTCTGTTGGTGTGAGTTACTGCTGGCAGTGAAAAAGAGGAGCTACACAGTAGTGGTGGGTGCTAGAATCAGTGATAAGGAGGTGCAGAGCACCCTGTTAGGTACACTAAAAACTATCAAAAACTCCTGTGTGGCAGCTGGGGCTCAAGCTAGTGGGATACATGCTAGTTTAGATGGAGATCTCTCTAGTACTCCCAAGTCACCATATTGCAGCACTGACATGTTCTGCTGGTGCCCAAAGTCCTCCTGTGTGTCTTTGCTATGTCAATGGCTTGCATATGATTAGTTTTTCCTCTTGTGAGTAGCAACAATTACAGATTATGACTTCTGGGGTGTGTGGAGTCATTGAGATCAATGTGTGCTGTCTCCAGGTTTCAGAGCGCAATCTACAAAAATCAATTTAATTGCTTTTGTGCCAGCACAGGCACAGTTCAAGACTTGGCTTTCACAACCGGACTGAAGAGCTAAAATGCTTATTTGTTGTCTACTCACAAGAGGCACCTATCACTTTGTACTGAAACCTAAACTGAATCATCCAGACTTCTTTGGTTTGAAGAACTGGACCTGAAATACACTAAGGCCAGGCTTTCCCTCTCAGCTTTGCCATAGTAGTTTCTGTGCAAAACTTCCAGAAAACAGGATGCAAAGTAAAATACAAATGGGAGAGGAGCAGTGTTCACAGCCTGCCTGTTTCTAAACAAGGGTTCACCTGTTGAGAAGGTCTATTACAATTCAGATAGATTCTTGTTGCTCCATAGTGATTTTCCTATCGCTACTTCAACCTCTGTGGGCTTTTTCAGAGAAAGAAGAATGTGCTACTCTGCTCCACAGAAGCTACTTATAGCAATGTTTATGGTGCTGGAGGGCTGTCAGCTTTGCTAAGTGGTGGGGCAGGGGGGAAGCAGGGACTTGAGATAAGAATAGCACGTGAAATCTTAAATTTGACGGGCCTGTCAGGCAGGAAATTACAGCTTGGAGGAGGAAAAGTGGTTGTGTTTTGAATTTTCTGTAGTAAATATAAAGTCTGGGGGTTTTGGCGGTGAGGAGGCTGCTCCACCAGGAATGTGTAAGGCTTTGTTTGGGACATGCCTGCTGCAGCTGTTTTTCATTACAAGAGAGCAAGAAGAGGACTTGGTGACAAGGAAACCTTGTATACTATGGTAGAGCTGGTGTAAAAGATGCAGGAAGGCAGGCAAGGGATGAGTGTAGAGAGAGAGGGGATAAAGACTGGAGGACACTGGAAATCATGTAAACAGCCCAGGCGATGCTTGAATGGATTTGGCATAGGGTGACTTTTTCCTCCTTGTTTCCACTGAAACAATGGATTGGTGACCTCACCTAGCAGTAGCTGCAGAGAAGTTCCTGGCTGTGCCAGGGGCTGGTGCTTGTCTCTTTATGGTCTGTGTTTAAGAATATGTTTCTTGCTTTAAAAATTATTTTTTAAATCCTCCTCTCAGGCCAGCTTGAACTTGTGCTCTGCTGAATTTCTGCAAACATTTCTGTTAGAGGGAGTGGAAGACAGAAGGGGAGATGAGGAATGTGCAGAATTGCTTTGCAGGTCCAATGTGCCAGCACCTAGGTATACACCATCACCTCCTCTTCACAGGAGGCAGAAAGGTGAAATAACATGTCCAGGGCCACACCAGAGGCTGCTGTCAAAGCACAAGCAGTGTAACCACATCTCATCCCTTCCTGTTGGACTCTGCACTTCTCTGCTTAAGCTGTCCTAACCATCTTCTGGTCCTCTGTGTGGAACATCAGCCTCTTTTTCTGCAGGATATGTCCAAACAATGCAATTTGAAATGCAAATAGAAAGATGCACCTCCCATCCTTTTTTCTCCCCATCAGGATACTGAGGTTTGGTGCTGTACTGGTAATGCGACCAAGGTTGTGTCTGGTGAAGAGAGATTAGTAAAATACAATTTCCCTTTAGTAAATCCATACTGTCTACTCTTGATAACTTTATTTAATGTGCTGAGGTGTGATCTCCAGAATGAGCTGTTTCATCAGTTTTCTAGGGATGTAGGTGAGGCTGATGAATGGGACCTCTTTGCCAGCTCCTGTGGAGCTGCTACACTGGAGCTCAGTCTGCTGCTAACATGTCTATGAGCCATCCTCATCTCAGCAGGCTTGGGCTGGCTGAAGCTGTTGGAAGGACTTTTGCCATGGGAAGAGGGGACATTTCCAGATAGTGCATGTGCGAGTGGAATGGAGCCAGATATCCTAATGCTACGAGTACCCAGCAGCTGGGCTCTAAGCTTTGGCTTAGAGCCAAAATCTGGACTGCTCCCTCTGGACACAGTGGTGCAATAACAGGGAGCAGAGGAGCTGATGACTAACTTAGGGTAGAGCCAGAAAGCCATCCTGGTAACCCCAACCAGGGGTCTGCCGTTGACTTCTTATGGTGACATCATGGCGCCAAGAGCCTGGGCCAGAGGCAGCATGAGCCAAAGTAAATATTTAAGCAAAGGCTGAAGAGCACTGACTGCCTCTCTAACATCACGGGTTTCTCGGAAATGTGAGTGCTAAGAACTTGAGCTTTTTTCATTTCTTCATAACAACAAAGTCAACTGCTCAGACAACCTCCTTCTTCCCTCCCTTTTTTCCTCCATCCATTCTCTTCCAGCTGTTTTTTCTCTAGGTCCCAAATCATCATTATTAATTATTTACCAGGGCTAAAAATAAAGGGGAGAGGTTGGAACATTCAGATATGTTGGGCTAGAGCACAAGGTAAGCAGTGGGCTTCATGTCCTTGCTCCTGGCGAAGACAGTGCAGAGAGGATCTGCCAGTCATGTTGCCAAAGGAGGGGGTGGTGATAAGGCATTGATGAATTTCAGGAGGATCACTTAAGAGCCTGTTTTTTCTCTAGGTCTCTCTTCCTTTTGGCTCCCCAGACAGTCTTCACAACTCTTCTGCAAACATGCTGGTCCTGCACAATGCTGTCAGCTACGACTGCTGATGGCTCTGAGCATTCTAAAGTTCCCTGGATTCATTTCATCCAATTAAAAACTTCATAGTTTATTTATTCTGTTCATTCTGAATTCTAGCCTGAGGTCACCCCTGAAATTGCTGATGTTAATTCTGTTGACTGCCTGATCCACAGTGATTTTTTAATAGATGCTGAAGCAATACATTTATCAAACACTGCCTGCTTGGTGATGTCTAATAAGATATTTCACTACCTCTTAATAGATCTGTCCCTCATTGTTTTCCTTTTAATAATATTGCACCAATGCAACCTTTAGCATCTTTTTTTTTTTTTTTTTTCTCAGTACTGGTCGTATTTCTCTTTCTGCCATGACCTCTCTGATTTTTATCCTCATAGATCTGTACTATCATTGCACGTAATTTGTATCTTTTTTCCCACAATCTATGTGCTTCCTCCCTCTATGGGGATGTTGCTGAAGAACCTGATGGTTTAGTCTTTCTTCCTTCCACTTCTACATTAGGACAATTTGTGTCCTATGTAGGCTTTAATGAATGGGAACTCCTATGAACTTCCTTCTCATGGGATCTGCATTTTGTACATTTAATTCCATGTTCTTTTCAACAGCTTATTTTGCTGTTCTCACTCTTTCTCTCCTAAGACTCTGAGACTTTCTTTTCTCCTTCTCAACCAAATTCCTTTCCTCGTTTATTGTTTCAGTGCATTTCAATGCTGTCAGCATCAAATAGGGAGGACTTTACCCCCCATGTGATTTCTCAAAACTTTGCATCTGCAGCACTTCTCGCATATGGATGACCTGTGGATCAGCCTGTGGTCTGTGGCATTCCTGTCTCTGTAGACTCTTACTTCCCCTGGCAGTTACAGGTGACCAATATCATGTTACAGTTCAGCTAACATTTTGCAATTTCATTTTGCAATTGTTTTCTTACAGCCTGAATTTACCCCAGCCATCTTGGTGCTCTGTATATGATTACTCTTCAGGGAATAGTAGTGATCCTCAATGTCTGTAGCTAGACTGTGCCTGTGGCAGTGGGTCCCTTTATCACTGACCAGAGTTCTCCTGAGCTGATAAAACAGATCTGATTTTGTTCAGAGCTGCTGTTGCCAGGCCAATGTACTTCATCCAACAGGAATGAGAAAGTTCCAATTATTTTAAAAGCACAGATCATGAAAAGTGAATTAGTGATGAAAACCCCTGTTTTCCACGATGAAAGCTGCTACCAAAAAAAATATCGTAGGTGTCAGCTGCGCTCCCTGAAGCTGCGGTTTCACAGAGCTGCTCACCAATGCTGCCATCTGCAGGGTGTTGGTCTCTGTTCCGGACCTCCAGGCACACTTCACGCTGTTACACCACCAGAGGAATCACTCTATTTCTTCGTACAGGCAGAGTTTCAGTCCTATGATTTGCCACGTAGCAAACTCAGTACAGAAATATTTATATATTCTTATATATTAAGAAGTGTTGGCTAGACACTGTTCAAAAGAATGTTAAAGGCAATAAATATGTGTAGCGCACAAATTCTGCAGGGTTCCTTTTGTTTTCCCAGTTATACTTGTCTGTGACTTTCCCTCATAGATCACCTTCCTTTTTTTCCTCCCTTAACTTCCTTCTCCATTCTTGGGCAGCCAATGGGCTTATGCTGCATGATCCCAGCATGGACCACGCCCAGCACTGGCAGCAAGCAAGTGGCAGGTAGAGTTTGCGGAACAGATTGTGTTCAGGATCAGTTTCAACATCCACGGTGTTCCTATCTGAATGGTCATGGCACAGAGCCATGTCATGGCGCCTTTCCCACTGCATGCAAGAAAGATTCTCATGTTGGGATGGAGCAAATCTTGCCTGGGATGAAAATTAGTCAGAGGGTAACTAGTTGAGCATAGCTTCGCTTCAGCTTACAAGGTTCTTTATATTAAGCAGCTTTTAAAGGTAAAAGAAACTTATTTTTTCATGCTGAAAATGTCAAAGAAATTGCTTCAGTCTGGGACTTTGCCTGTTACCTCACTGAGGCAACACCTCACCACCAGGTTGTTCTACATCTTCCAGTCCTACAGTACTTGACTTGGTGATGCTTTTACTGGTGGAGGTGAGCTTTGTCATTTCAGGTGTGAATGAATATGACAGGTGTGAATGAATATGACAGGTGTGTTCTGTCTGTATCATAGACAATATCAGTGTTTTGCAATGTTTCTTCATACACTTGAGTGCTCACTGAAAAGGTGAGCACAAAGGTTGCACACTCGGTGGCCTACCACCCAGATTGTAACAGGTTGCTATTATTTTACACATGTGTATCAAACACAGTTGATCAGGGTGTAAAGTGAAGCAGAACTTGGTTGTTATATAAATAAATTCTGAGTTTATTTTTCCTTCCAAAGAACCTTTCCTTGTGTGCCAAGAATAGTGAATTTCTCAAGCAGCTTTGCAAAGGTAACTCTCATGGAGGTTTTAAAGAGAAACTCTTGTTCTTACAGTGCAGGGAAATGTGGTGACTGCTGTTTTGGTGGCTGTAGCAGGAACTGTAGTTGTAACCAGAAAAGCATTCAGAGTCCAAGAGTCACTACCAAAAAAAAACCAAAGCCCACTGAACTATTTTTACATTTTCAGAACTTTTTATTGTGACATGTTTCTCAAGCAGTGCCAGCTCCTTTGTCCTTGAGGTTGTTAGCTAGCAGGAGGTTTTGGGAACAGGCTCTTTGCCCTCACTGTCTCACTAACATAGAAAAACAATCAATGTTTCAAATGATAGCAGTGGGACATTTTTCATACTTTTAATATTTAGTTTTCCTCTTGCAAACTGACGTGAGCCATCTCTCTCAAAGTCACTTCTGCAGGAAGTCTCTCTCCTGTAGCATTCTGATCCTATGGCTTTCAATGTCTGCACATTTCTCTGTTATTTGAGTTACTGGCTCATGTGTCCTATTTGTCCTTGTTGGAGCAGAAGTTCTCGACAGATTGGCCTTGGATATTGTGGGAAATCTTGAGCATTGGCTAAAATTACTTGAGATTTCTCCTCAAGAGGTGTAATCTCAACTATGGCTGTTGTATGTATATGTTTTTCATTAATGTATTTAACTTTTGGAGATGATGAGGGAACCTGGGTCCATATGATGCTTTCTTCTATAACTTCTGACTCATTCTAGATTGCCTGTAAACATTTTCTATAGTGATAAAGGGTGAGAAAGAATAGGGGCCCAACATATATTTATTTTGCGACTGCTTCCTAGCTGAAAGCTTGGAAAGGAATTGTGAAGAAGAGTATTTGAGACATGAGGAAATTATTTTATCCTATGGCCTTAGAAGTAGAGAAGAAAAATGTTTTGATGCTGTCCTTGTTTCCCACTGTTCACTTTACCTTCCCTTTGTAAAACTCCAAAGAACATCCTCAGCCTATCCATATTTAGTGATTTCATCTTTACTAATAAGTGCTGCCGAAGAGGAATAAAGACATGTTTTGGTACTGATATTAATCATAAAATAAACCTGGGTGTCATTTATAAGGCCGTAAATTTATTTGAGGGGCTTCTGCAGTTGTCATTAAATGTTAGCTCTCCAGGAGGTCAGACAGCTCTGGCAGCTGGTAGAGAAGGATGCTGTAAACTTGGGGTAGGAGGGAGAAATGCAGGAAGAGTAAACATGCAGAAAACATTTGGAACATTTCAGTCAAGCCAAGTTTCCCTGCTGTGGTGGGATATCTGGGTTATCCTGAAGGACATCTCTAGGTGCTCAGATACAGCTGGGCTCTGTTTTTCCTCCTATGTCTCTGCACATTCCTACATCATCATCTGCATGCCTTTCTCCATCAGTGATGGCAACAGCAGAATACAAGAGCTGGCCTGTTTACGGCTTGGCAGGGAAGTGCTGGGCTCCCAGTCTTCATTTCTCCCTTTCTTGCTTCCTACAGTCGGGCCTCAAATGTGCTGCAGCTTCCTTCATGCTCTACACAGAAAGGATGAAAATTTGGAAAATTATTCCCACTGCTCCTTTTACTGTGCTAGGAACTGAAGAAATGCTACACTGTGACTTTCCCAGGATTACACAAGAAACCTTGCATGAAATGGGCTATTGGGTATTTACTCTGTTTTTTGCAGTCCTACATAGGCAGTTTGAGCATAAACCAGTATGGAAAGGGATCCTTCTTTCTTCCTTTAAGAGGAAGGATAGGATGATGCTTTTGCTATACTTATGTGGGGTTTTTTTTTGTCTTTTTTTAAACAAGCAAACAAACAAACAAACAAAAAACCCCACACCAAACAAACCTGTGTTTTACTTTCCTACAGAAATATATGTGCCAGACATTTCAGAAACATCACCAGCTGGTGACTCCACTGGTTTTGCTGGAGGAATTCTTGTGATGCTGAAAAACAGGTGGAAAGCAGCTTTCTCAGCACATGGGTGAGTCCTTTTCAGATCTGTCCAACTTTAATTTCCTCCAAATTCTCCTACAACATATTAACTTAGTTTAAGATGACATCTTCTAGGTTGGAGTAACACTGCCTTCCTGGTTGCTACTAGATTGCCATCACTTTAGATCATGATCAATGTCTTTTTAGTGGACGTGTTATGGTCAAAGCCCCAAAGATGCATTCTGGTAACACTGTCTTCCCTAGTTGCCTGCCTCCGTGGCCTGGTATCTCTCCTCATTTTTTTATAGCTTTGAGTCTATCACTCAATCTGCTAATTGTGGTAGACCTAGTCAGGAAGGAACAGAGGTACCAGGCACTCTGAAAATAAAGTTATATGCCAGTTCTGGGCTATAATGAAGAATGAACTTCAATGTCATATGAAACTGCAGTTTGTGCCTGTGAATAGCCATTCATTGCAGCAAGGTTGGCTTGTGGCACTGATCAGTCACTAGTTTCAGTGTCTCTTCTTAGGTACCTTCCCCTGAAAAATGTTTTGAAAGCTCTCAGTCCAATTCTCCTTTGTCAGTCAGTGTCATTTTTACCTTTTAGATTCTTGTATAAAATACAGCTTCCTTCTCCTGTGTGGCCACTCATGTGATGCCACTTATCCCTGTTGGTATAAAATGCTGCCAACCCTAAATTGCCCATGCAATTTGAAAGGGTCAGATAAGGAGATAAACTAGCAAAGCTTTGATGGAGCAGGGATACCAGCAGTCATATCACATGCTACCATGGGACCTTGGACATCAAGATGCCAAGTGCTGGGAGCAGAAGTCAACCCAAAGAGAAGCTGCTGCTCCACTCCAGCCAGCCCCATGAGCAGGCTCACCCACCCCACTTGACACTGGCTTTAGTGCTATGGGTAAGTCCTCTGAGCAACTCGTCCCTGGTTCTGTTAGTGTGAGGGGGAGGATGGTGCAGGGAACTCAGCTGCCCTGGTAGTAAGAGGGACTCAGGTGCTGCCATTGTTGCCATCACAGGAGAGTCTGGCTCTCCACGAAGACACACAAACTGGTTTTGCATAAGTGTGCTGCTCCTCTCCCAAGCTGATGTGGGTTTGGGATACTGGTCTCCATGTACCACTGTTCCCCATTGCCTGCTGCAAGTGCAACTGTTCCATGAACCCTTTCTCTGTCTCTGACTTTAAATATCCCCAGTTACCGTGGTGCCAGGACTACTGGGTAATTTCCATAATACAGGAGGTTGGAACCATCAAAAGTAAAATCCAATCACTATCCTCAACAAAGAAATCTTTCTTTCAGTTTTTTTGTCTGCTGTTGGGCGGGATTTTTAAACAGATTGAAAACAAATCCCTTATTCAGTTTGTATTCACTTGAAGTTTTGCCATTAATGATTTACAGCAGCCCAGAGTTGGGCTCCAGTTTATTACAGATCTTCTATTAAGAAAGACCAACTTTTGGTGTTCCTGTCTTAGAAAAAGCTGAGATATTTCTAGGTTTTAAATGTCACCTAAAATGAGACCTCTTTAAAATACTTGTTCTTTTATAGTAAAGCAGCAGCAAGATAGAGAAGGAAACTTTAGTTTCCTTTGCAGGTTTACTTTCAGGTCTGCTGAAACTTTTGTAACTCCTTGAAATTTTAAATTGCCTTTTTTTTTTTTTTTTTTTTTTGGCTAAGTTGAATACCAGTGACTTTAAAAACAAAACACATTTTCCCTTTTGAGGAAAGGAAGTCGGAGGGGAAATCTGCAATGGAGTAACCAACAGGACCTTAAAAAAAATCCTAAATATTTGATCCTGGTATTTAAGATGGGCAGGGATCTACAGAACACCAAGAAGAAAACTCAGCTGCTCCTGTAGCACCTACAGCAAGGCAGATAAATTAGTACATTGCAACTGGGAAACCTGGAACTCACTAATCTCTGAAATGAAACAAAATGACGAAACTTAGCAACCACTTGTTAAATACTTGCTTGAAATTTACAGCTCCTGCTCTGAAACCTCCAGGGATGGTTGAGGGGGATGTCAGGCAGACCCTTCTTGTTTCCAGCTCTATACAAGGCCATCTAGCAACTTTTTTTTTTTTTTTCCCTGTCATATAATAGGAGGGAAAATGGAGACTTAAATGGAAATTCTGGATTTATGCTGTTTCCTTTTATCCTTCCTAGGGAGGTGGGGACAGTATTTTGAGTTTGGAAAGGTTCAGGGTGTTCCAGCATGAACTGGGTGCTACTCAGCTCTCTTCAGACTGTCCCCACATCATTGGGCAGTTTCTGCCCCTTTCCCAGTAGCAAGGTGGTTTTCTGGGCAGGTGGCACGTTTAACAGGACGGAAAGGCAACAAAAAGATGGTTGTTGAATGCGACTTTACTTTCTTTCTTTAAATAAAAAAGTTCTCTAGAAGAGTGGCTTTAGAAAACGTTGGTTTTGCTGGGAGGAGGAAGGCAAAAGCCAACCTCCACCTGGAAGGAAAACAACCCCCCTTTTTCCCGGAGACAGTAAAAGGGGCGGGCTCCCCCGCGCTTAACTTCTAAGTTCAACGGAGAAAGGGTGCCTTTTGAACGCGCAGCGAGCCATCTTCTGCGACCTTCCTGCCTGGGTTTGGAGCAGTCGCTCCAGCAGGAAATAATAATTAAAAAAAAAATACAAAAGAGCCCCCTGAAATCATCACTTCACCCCCCCGTCCGGCTCCCCGGCCAGGTGTTCCCACGCGTGGGGCGCGCTGCGGCGCTCTCGGCTCCTCCTCGGGCTGCGGGGGCGAGCGGAGGATCCCAGCCCCCTCCCTGGCGGCGGCGGAGGAGGAGGAGGAGGGTCGGCTCCAGCACCTCCCCCCTTCCCCGCCTCTCTCCCTCCTCGCCGAGCGCAGCGCCCCGAGCATGGAGCCTGCCTGAGACGCTCCGTGGGCTCCGGCAGCTGCTGCGGCGGCACAACATGGAGGCGGCGGCGGCCCCGCCGCTCCTGCTGCTGCTGCGGCTCTTGGCCGCCTCGGTGCTGCGGTGCGAGCCGGGCTCGGCCGGGGGTAAGCTCGCCGGGGCGTCGCGGGGCCCGGGTCGGTGGGGAAGCGACCGCCGCTGTCCCTTTTGTTGTCGGACTTGGGCAAACTTTCCCCCGCGCTCCGTCGGGAGGGCTGCGGAGCCGCGGCGGCAGGGAGGAGGGTGGGAGCGGGACCCTGCGGGGCGAGGGGAGCGGATCGGGCTCCCGCGGGGGCGAGGGACGCGCACATGGACGAGACGGGACGGGGCGTGGGGAGGACGGGAGGTTGGATGCGTCGTGTTTCCCCC